>OZ010791.1:184867566-184965562 GCA_963932465.1 Maratus speciosus | reverse complement strand
ATATAAATTAATTAAAAGAAGCCAGCTCTTAGCCTTTTCATTAAGATTTTCTCAGAAAAACAGCGAAACTTTGAAACATTTTCTGCTTCCTGATTGGTTTGATTAAAAGTGTCAACAAACCCAGTTTTATAAAACATGCAAGGGGGAATTATAAAAAAAAATAATTAAAGCTAAATATTTATTAGTTATTTTTTTATGAACCAAAAACATCAAGGGGTGGCCATTACTGGCACATCTACCCTATATTAAAATATTGGATATTTTTGGAAATATATTTACAAACCCTAGAACCTGTTGAAAATGGATCAACAATGACTGCTGGGAAGAAGTTATTATTCTTGTGAACAACACTGTGCAAAGAGAAAACTGCACCCGGGCCAAAGCTTGAATTTGGTATCCCCCTTCCCCACACTTTTTCTTTGTGAGATGTGTCACAAAACTGAAAAATGCAGAAACGAAAATAAATTCTATAGAATACATATTTCACATTTATTTAGGAACTTTATGTTTAATTTTAAATCAGAAACTCTAAACAACTAAATAAATAAGACGAAATCGCACTTGTATTTTGGCAAAGGAGGAAATCTGTGTAGAAAATATGTATCTAACAATACAGTATAACAGTTTGCAACACTTTTGTATTCCCAAAAGGAAACCCCATGCTATTTTGAGAGTATATGTTTTTGTCACAAGCACAGAAAGAAAAGTACAGACTCAGAAAAGAAAAGCAGGGGTGATTGTGACTCAGAGTGAAAAACCCTGAAAATTAATCGATACAAAGTGAAAAACCCTGAAAATCATCGATGCAAAATATACCAGATATCAATTTACATAACAACTCATGCTGCAACAGCATGACAATAAAATGACATATTTCTGCTATTGTTTGAAATATACAATTGCAGAAAAATATAATTTGGTAAACTTATTTTAATTTCACTGAAAGCTAAATGACTTCATCAAATGGAGAGTGCAATTTATCTTGTTATATGCAAAGTTCGACTTCTATATTCAGTAAATGAATTTATTCTAAGTACTCAGGAAACAAGTACAAATTATGTGGTTAAGAGTTATCTCTTAGTAGATTTAATGCAAGTCATATCTAGTTATTTGAAAACAGTAAAAAAATGTCAAAACCAATCCAATTTTACTTCTAAGTGGCTAAGTATTAGAAAAAAATAAAAATATTTTTAAAGCTTTACTCTTACACAAGGTAAATTTCTTTTTCCTGCTTGGGTATTACACATTACAGATATGCAATTCTGGACATTTTTGTACTGAGATTGAGATGGATAACACAATACCAGGGGTGATTTTGAGTAAAAAAAAAATATATCTGAAATTCACAGCAACTTTTCTGAAGGTTACAGAAGAGAAGGTGGGGAGATAATCACACCTGGTTCTAATTATGTGTTTTTTTCTGCTATCATTTCACAAAATTTGTGTTTTTTCCGCGATTTTTCGGTGAAATTTGCATTTTTTCGCAATTTATTAAAGAAATTCATGTTTTTTCCCCGTGATCCTTTAACAAAATTTGCGTTTTTTCTGCAAACCTTTGACGATATTTCCTTTTTTCTAGCGATTCTTTGATGAAAATCATGTTTTTTCCCGTGATCTTTTGACGAAATTCGCATTTTCTTCCGCGATTCTTTGAAGAAATAGTTTTTATTTTTTGTGATCCTTTAATGAAATTTGCGTTTTTCACGCGATCCTTTGGCAACTTTTCCGTTTTTCCTGCGATCTTTTGACGAAAATCTTGTTTTTTTTCACGATCCTTTGCGAATTTTGTACTTTTTTGCGATCCTTTGACGAAATTTGTGTATATTTCGCGATCATTAGAAGAAATTTCTTTTATTTCGAGATCATTAGACAAAATTCGTTTTATTTCGAGATTCTTTGACAAAATTCGAATTTTCTGCGATTGTTTGGGGAAATTTGCAGGTTTTTTCGCGATTATTTAAAGAAATTAGTTTTTTCCGCGATCCTTTAATGAAGTTCGCGTTTTTCCAGGGATCCTTTGACAAAATCGCGTTTTTCCCCCGCAAACTTTTGACGAAAATCGCGTTTTTCTCCACAATCTTTTGACGAAAATCTCATTTTTCCCAGCAATCTTTTGACGAAAATCGCATTTTTCCCCGCAATCTTTTGATGAAAATCGCATTTTCCCGCGATGGGCAAAATCCTTCCCGGTTCTAATTATGTGTTTTTTCAACAGTCTTTTGACGAAATTCGCGTTTTTTCCACGATTCTTTAAAGAAATTAATGTTTTTTACGTGATATTTTAATGAAATATGCGTTTTTCCAGCGATCCTTTGACGATATCCATTTTTCCGCGTTCCTTTGACGATATATCCATTTTTCCCACGATCTTTTGACGAAAATCGCGTTTTTCCCCGCGATGTTTTGGCGAAAACCATAGTTTTATCAGATTCTTTGCGAAATTTGCGCTTTTTTCGCGATCCTTTGACGATACATGTGTTTATTTCGAGATTCTTTGACGAAATTCACTTTTTTCCCCGCAATCCTTTGACGAAATTGTCGATTTTTTTCAGCGAACGATTGAGGAATTGATTTTTTTTGGCGATCATTTGTCGAAATTCGCGATATTTTTTAATGTCCGAATTTTCTGCTAAACGTAACGATCTCATAAACCCGGAAATCCGGGCTATACCCGGAACACAATCACCCCTGGAAAAGGTTAGCAAAAGAGACTAAGACAAGTTTTGAAAAGAAAGAAGTCCTTATTAATAAATTTTTTATTTTGGTGTAGGGTAAGGGGCAAACGAAAAATTAACGTACTTTCACTGGGAAAAAAATTCCCAGTCTGTAAATATATAAAAAAAAATTATGAAAAAAGAAGAAAAAATGAGGTTTGTAATATAAATTTGGCATCCTCTGAGTTCCCCCCACCCCCCCTTCGCACGGATCTGTTTGTGAAGCATTGTAAGAAATTGCTCTGTAACATTGTAAAGTATTTTTATTAACACAAAATATTACGTTATTTAATGCTATATTTATCTCTATTATATCTTCATACTTCATTAACTTGGCAAAATCAACTGCAACCTTAGCAACTTGGCATAATCATAATTGTGGGGCCCGTTATAACGAAGTACTAAAACTTCCATATACAGTAGGGTACCACAACATCTGTAATCCATACTGTATGTATGAATGTAAAGAAAGAAATTAATTCTTAATAAAAGTTACCAATACAATTTTTTCCATTTCTTTCTCAAACTTTAGTTTTCTATAATTTGTTTATTTTTAAGCATAAACAATTTAAATTTACCCAAAGAATAAATTTAAAAATATCGTAAACAGATATTAAAAAGACATGACCTTATCTAGGCTGCGTGGATTAGTGGTATTTTACTGAAATTGTATCAAACTTGTAGTAGCACAGGGACCCCTCTTAATTGGAGGGTCTGGGTATTTTTCTTTACCCGTCTTCCTTTCTGTGCCATTTGCTGTAGTAACAGATAAATAATAACTTTGCATAGCATTTCTATTTTGATTTTAGCCAAACAAAAATTATTTATATGCCTTTTAACTTGTTTACAAAATTATCTCTTTAAATAATGAAAATAGAGAAAAATTACATATTTCCTCTTATCTCAAGCTTTTAAATGAACAAAAATAATTACATTAATAGTATGCAAATTTAAATGAGAGTACTATGTATAATTCAGCTATTTTTGGGGAACAGATGTATTATAATCCCGCATCCGCCATCTTGGATTTTTTTCTTGGCATGAATTAAAAATTGTTTTTTAATTAACAGTTATAATTATTATATTCCAGTTTTTTTAATATTATATTAATCTATATTTAACCATTGGCGACAAAGAAGTTTTCATGCAAGAAAAAAAAATCCAAGATGGCAGATGCAGGATTATAATACATCTAAGCCGAAATATTAATTTAAGATCAACACAAAAGCTTTAAGATCTTTCACCTACATTTATATTTGAAAAATTCTATATCATACTAAAATATTACTAAATATACTAAACCTTTCACACAAATGTTAGTTTAATCATGCTATTAATATCTTTTTAAGTATACAACAATTAGAGATTGGTCGAAAATTCAGTTTCATTTTTGGCCCAAACTCTGAGTTTCGCCTAAAATTTATTTTCGGTGAAAATACTGCCATTAAATTCGGACAGACCAAAACTTGACCCCTCCAAAAATCATTCCAAAAATCTAGTTTCTTCTTTCGAAAACTTTCAACGTGACTCATTGATATGAAATTCACTGCTTATATGTCATGATTGACTCAAGACGCAAGTACAAAATATAAAGCAAGAAATGTACAGATGGCTCAACTTTGAATAAAATTTTCATGTGCTCATTAAAAGCTGCAAACTTAACAGTAATAGAAAATGTTAAGTTTGAAACCGCAGAAATGTTTCGAATACTCTTTGAGAAAGTTCCAATGTAACAGATACTCTAATAATATTAAATTAAAAAGATTATCAATAGAGAGCATCTGGTCTTTTCAGGATTGCATGTGCAATTGAAGAAATTCTCCCTGAAACTAGCTTATGTGAACAAAAGCGACAACGGGAATATGAGGCAAAGGCACTGTTCCTATCTTTCCATTTGCACAACCATCAATGTGCACGAGCTGGCATTTTTAGCTGTCTCTTTCTTGATTGTTGTTAATCGGAAATCTCCCTACATTTCCTATATTCAGTTAGTTAATTTTTGCTTGTTTATTTGTATAGTCTTCCTTTATAGAAAGTAAAATGTTACTTTTTTTTATGCTTGTTATTTCTTTCAGTTACACTGTTTCAATTTAAGCTTTGAAAACTCCAGTGTATTTCAACCCGCACATAAGTTATACCTGGCTGATTTAATTTTTGCTATTTATGTATTATGAATGCCCATTTAAATAATGCATGAGCTGCCACTGCCTTATTGTGACGTTTCAGCAATAATCAAGCAGGATTTTTCTATATTATAGTAAAAATCGATGATCTATTAAGGATAGTATTGAAGGTATGTGTTGCAGGCAATATGATAACTTATAATTACAAGAATAGTAAAATTTTTATGTTAAACGTCCGGTTCTAAAATAAAATAAATACAGTGAATTCTTTTATTCATATATTGTCTGTATATTCTAGTTTTTTACATCTTGTAAGTTTGATTGTGTATAGATATTAATGAGAATTTTATTAAGAGAAATTTTGTGAAGGAGGCTATTTTATTAAAAGGAATTTTGTGAAGAAATCTGTTTCAGTAAGAGGAATTTTGTGAAGGGGCCTGTTTTATTCAGAGGAATGCTGTGAGGAGCCTGTTTTATCAATTGGATTTTTTGAAGGGTCCCTAAACAGACCCTAAATTTTACCTGGATCGATCACTGGTAAACATAAACAAAGGAGGGGAGATTTATTATTGACGATTTTAAATTTAAACAACCGGCAAAACACATTTTTTTTACATGATACATTTGTGCTGTAAGTATAGTGTTTTGATTAAAAGTTTATAAATAAAATAATTAGCAGTCTGCGGCCGTGAAAATTTGGGCAATAAGTAAAGTTATATTTCGCTTATATTGGGGGTATAATACATAATCATATTTATTCGTATATATATTAGGACCACTTACGTTCTTTATCGTGGTCGAAGCCGACTACAACAAAGTAGTCAGCTAGGCGTGACATTCTTCCCACGCAAAACACAAATATGTAACTTGTAACAAAACATCATGAAACCTCCATTTTTTGTGAATCACCACTTCATTTGACATCTGACTCCGATCAGACATAAGAGATCACATTATTATCTTTCTCAAATACCAGCCCCTCCTTTTTCCGAAAAACTTTAAATAGCCTGAAGATGGCGCACTTATGGAGCAAAATTTCCTACATTAGAATAAACAACTCACAGATGACGATTCCTTCAAATTTTTAACCTTTTTAATGTCTAACTTTTAAAAATAATCATATTTTAATTCAATTTTCAGAGATTTGCCTTATTTATAATTTTACTTTTGGAATAAAATTGGCAACGATATTTCTGCAAGAAAACAATGAGTATAGAATAAAATGGAGAAGCAGAGTCTATCCTGTCGTCTGCTCGAAATCACATTTATAACCACCCGCACACGGCGCATTTAATCTTCTTTTTTGCAAACAATTTCACTTTTGAACTAGCATAATCTTTATTTATTCCCTTCATCATGGAAAAACGGTAGATTTTAGTACAAATTTTAATATTTGTGTGAACATCTTGTAAGGCTTTTAGCATTAGTGTAAAATCCTGCAATTTCATTGGCTATCGGTGAACCGAACTTCTTTCCCTGAAAGGAGAAACATGGTATTTTGGTGGAAACTTCGTGTGAACGATCTACTATAGCGGCTTGTTAATGTTATGGTTGGATGATTTTTGACGGCCGATTATCTACTCGAGGGATATAGGCACGAGGGGGGGGGGAAGCTTCGTGGGGGGGGGTCTTTCTAAAGGAACCTAACCCGTATTTACGCTTGGAAATCCAAAGTTCGAAGAAAACCACGAAAACTCCGAACGATTAGGCCGACGGGCGCGATTGGGTTCGAACCCAGCACCTCCCGTCTACCAGCTTCGAGAACAGAACCTCTCGGCCACTGGGAGGGGGGGGGCTATTAATGTTATGTATCTGTTACTAAATCCTGCGTTCGCGTGTTCTGTCCTCACTGATGAGGGTTATTTTTTTTTTTTTTTTTTTTTTTTTTTAGAGTTTTGTTAATCTTTATTAAGTCAGTTAATAAAAATAACTATTATAATTAAGTTTTAAAAATTTCAATTTAATTTGTATTAAGGAATTTAATACCATTAATAAATTTAATAACATTAATAAATTTAAGTTTAAAAAAAATCAATTTAATTTGTATTAATAAATTTAATTCCATTAATAAATTTAAGTTTAAAATAATTAATTTAATTTGTATTAATAAATTTAATACTATTAATAAATTTAATACCATTAATAAATTTAATTTGTCAATAGAATTTAATTTTAAATAAATTTGAATAATTAAATTAAAAAATCTATTTATTCTATTTTGCAATAATTAAAGTAAACATTTATTAAAATGCAATAATAAATATCTTAATCTTACATTTAAAAAAAAATTTCTTTGGGGCTTTAGTAATAGATAAATATAAAATTAGCTTAATTTATTCAAGTTTTAATCTTTTAAAATTATCCTTGATATATAAAAATCTTTAAATTGTATTTTTTTATTGTAAATATAGTACTGTTAATTAAATTATTTTGAATTCACATGACTTACAAGGTATTTTTTAATAAATAACTTTCTTTGATACTTAAAATGGAACAATAATATCTTCTTAATTTACACTGAAAAATATTAATTTATTGAATTAATTATTGTAATTGGAAATAGATGATGATTTGTAATTATATTATGACTATATATATATATATATATATATATATATATTATGGAACTTTAGTAACACACACACACACACACACATATATATATATATATATATATATATATATATATATTACCATTAATTAAACATAACCTACCACCGTCAATTATTATGAATTAAAGCTGTAAGTATTAAAAAAAAAAAAAAAAAAAAAAAATTATAAGAATTATTATGGAAGAAAAAAGAAAAAAAGTGGACACCGACAAAAATTGAAAAGCTTATACATTGAATTACGTTATCAAGGGCACAGAATTTAATGATATAAGCAAAATGGTTGTTTTCTGTGGGAAAAATAAGCTAAAGCTAAAATTAATTTTCCCCTGTGCCCGAACAACCACTAAAATCAAGTGAATTGATTAAAAATGAAAGCAGAATAGAAACAAATAATATGAAATGGAAGAATCAATAAAACGTATTTAAATATTTATAGGATATAAAATATAAATAATAAACACCATACCGATTAATATTTCAGTATTTTACAAAAATCCATGTGCACATGTCTACCAGTATATCAAAAAGATTAAGGTGAATAAAACAGTTAAGAAATCACAGTAAATGATACCAAAGGATGCAGTTAATACATTTTGAAATAAAATTTGAAATACCTTGTAAAACAAATTTAATCTAATATAAAATAAATAGATATTAATTACATTATTTAAAATGCACTATTAAATTAATAGATAACAGTTTAACAATATCGTCAAAATTTAGCTAAAAATACCCCCTGGTGTATAAATTATAACTGAAATGGAGCTAGAAAAATTAAAAATTAGAGCAATCTGAAAGAGACAAATTTGGTGCTGCCATCTATTATTAATTATATTAAACATCTATCGCAAGATAAAAATTTGTAAGCTTTTGAATGTAAATAACTGTTTAAACAGCAAAACCAAACAAATCCTTATATATAGAGAATTATAAACCTAATATAAATCACACAATGTATTTAAAACTATTGTTAATAAAATTTAAAAGCATACAATATATTCTATTAGCTAACTTATTTAAACTAAACTAAGAGTTTAAATAATGCTAGAACATTGATAATATATAGCATATAACTATATGCTATAAAACAAAATAAATTCAGTAATAATTAATATAAATAATTATTAAAATTAATATAAAAATTATTTTTTAATGAATTATATATAAGATATTTATAAAATGAACAGGAAATAAAAAACATGTGGAAGTATATAGAAGGTTAAATAATACTTAAAATCCCATTACTTAAAAAGCACAAATATAGAATGTGGATTATTTTCAGACATCCATAAAAATCCATAAAGTATGAATGTGGGACATTCAAAAACATTAAACCGATAATAAATATTAAAAAGAATAGAGGAATAATAATAAAAATAATTACCCAATTTTAATGCATACAGTATAACTATATTTATATTAAAACTACTTATATGTATATTATTCACTATAAGAGTGGCATACTATTAGTAATTAATATGATATTGTCCTTAGTAAATTAAAATTTAATAACAAATAATTGTAAATTAGATTAATGAATAATTAAGCTAATTATAATATTAATGAAAATCTCCAATTTACATATAAAATATCAAATCAACATCCACATAAAATACATAACAAAAATATAGTAATAATACAAGAGCCCCGCTTTTTTTTTTTATATATAAATAATTAACCATTGCGTATTATCCAGACAACACCACCCTCCTCCGTACTCTAACATCTGCCCACCCAACCAACCTATAATATTTTTTTTATATATATTATTTTACAATTTTTAATTTTTTATAGATATTTTTTTATTTTATAATTTTTTTGTAATTTTGTTTACGCATGTGTTAATTTGTGTTTATAGATCATGTAAGAAAAGTACTAATTGTATATTAATGAATATATGAATTTTTTTGGAAAACCATGATTTAATGCATCATAAATTAGTTTTTTAATATTATTGTTAATTAGAGGAGAAGAACATAAACATTTTATTCTATATAAATGATTAAGTATTATATTACGAAATACAGAATGATGTAGACAAGATTTAAAATTTGTAAATGTATTAACTGTGAATTTAAATTCTTTACGTTTGTCATATAAATCTGTGATTGTTTTATTGTCTTTTATTGTAATTTTAAGATCTAAGAAGTTAATTGTATTGTTAGATAAAAGGTTTTCCGTTAATTCCAAATTAGTGGGATAATCAACTGAAAATCGAGTAATTGCAGATTGATCAGTTTCAATTAAAATGTTGTCATCAATATAACGATATAAATGTAGATTATTATTAGTAAAATTACGTTCATAATGAGATAAGTATAAGTCTGAGAGTAAACTGGAAGTACAACCGCCTTGTGGTATACCGACATGCTGTAAATATAAAGTATTATCTTGCAATATATAATTATTATAGATAATGAAGTTAGTTAAAGATTTAAAATATGCAATATCTATATTAGATGGTAATTCCAGTTTTTTATAATACTTTTTAAATAATGCATTTATAATTTTATGTAAATCTAATAGGTCTATATTATTAAAAAGATCTTTGAAGTCATATGTCGTTATATTACAAACAGAATGAAGATTTTTTAAAATATTAACAAGTTGATAGCTATTTTTTATACAATGTGTATTATCATTGTTTGTAGTAAGTTCATATATTTGATTAAGAATTTTTAAGAGAGGTGTATTGGCTTTATTATTATATGTATTACAACCAATAGTAACAGTCCTAAATTTAATAGGAGTTTTATGAAATTTGGGAATAAGAACTAAATATGGATAATTAAAATTAGTAGATAAAATATTTAAAAGTTTATAATAACTTCGAATTTTACGATTATTTACAATTACATTTTCATTAGTTTTTTGAAAAGACTTATTAGAAGAAATAGAATTTGTAAGAAGTTGGTGATAATATGATTTACATATAATAGCATAATTGTTAGGAGATTTGTCTACATATGTAATAACGAAGTTTTTTTGTAATTTAGTAATTTGTTGGAAATAATGCTGTGTATTAATAGAAACCAAATCAGCAATATTATTTTTTAAAGCCATAGTTAATTTTTCAATTACTAATATCTTCCATTGATTAAAATATTCAATAGGCTTATTATAAGAGATAGAAATTTTATAAATAAAAATATCAATATCATATGTAAACTGTTTGATAATAGATTTAACATTAAATTTAGATGGAAGTCTATATTTAGTACCATAACCCATTAGTTGTTTCAATTTAAAATCATGAACAATATCAAGATTTCCAGTGATTATATGTCCATGATCATTGTTTATGTATTTTTTTAGAGTGGGGTCTTTGCAGTTACACGGAAAATTACTTGCAGCAGATGTATTTTTTGAAAATGTATTGTAGTTAAAAATCTTTCTCCCAATTGTATTCGGATATTTAAAGGTTTTTGATATATGAAGATTATTGATAGGAAAAAAACAATTTTTATCATTAATTATAGAATTGATATTAATTTTATTAAATATATGATTTGAAAAAGTAATTATCATTTGAGTATTCATGTTCTGAATTTTGTGTTTTTTTTGTAAATTAATATTTAAAAGATTAACCCTACTCATAATAAGGTCAAAGTAAATATCAGAGAAATGTTTAGAGAAAGATTTACTTAGAAAAACATTTAAATGTTGTACCAGCTGTTTCTTTTTAATAGCAAAGATGTTTTTACGAATTAACAACCAGTTATAATTCTCTAAGTAATTTCGTTGAAGATCATTAATTTGTTTTGTGATAGATTTTTTGGAAACTATAACTGATGATGAACCCTTTCCGCGTTTATTAAGTGTTGTTTTAGCATTTAAATTATGATTAAGAGTAGGATAAATTGGAGAATAATCAATATTGTTATTTATAGATGTGAAGACTTTGACAGGTCTGTTAAATACTTCACTGTTAAGTCCATAAGGATAAATTGTGTTATAATATTTCATATATGATGATTCCATATAAAGACGTTCTGATTTATTTTTTAGAATTTGAAGGATTTCAATTGTCGTATTTTTAAATAGATGTTTATGAAAATGTTGAATTTCAGCTGTAGATTGTATATTTTTTGCTTTGTTATTATTAGAGTCTGATCGATGATGATTGATTCGTTTATGAATTGGACCTGATGTTTCACCAATATATTTCATATTACATAAGTTGCACTTTATACTATAAATAACATTAAATGCTTTACAAAAACTTGAATAATTAGGATCTGAGACAATTTGTGTCTGAGCAACGTATGGACATGTCTTGCACCGAGAATCATAGCACTTACGAAAAAATAAAGGACGAGGGGGAGAGTATAAATGGTCGCTGGATGACGATCCAGGAACAACCCAATTATTATTCCTGTACCGGGCACTACACTGCATAGATGCTAAGTGTATCTTGCCAGTATCGAGATGTTTACTAAGAACTGCCATATAAAAATTATGTATGGAAAATGCAATACTTGCCATAAAAATAAGAAATTTTAATAATAAAAATTAATAATTTAATTAAATTAGCCTTGATTAAATAATAAAACTTGAGTATGAAAATATATGTACAATATTTACAATCATAGAAGCAGAACGCAGAAACAATCTTCAAATTATCCAAAACCAAATTATGACAACCCAAATAACGTAGATTAATAATAGCAAGAAACCACTAGACTATTTTATAACAAATAAGTCTAAAAAGATCCGCATAACATCCAAATCCTAGAACAACTATAACCATGCAAAGACAACCAAAACGCTTACCCAACTAACTACTCAGATCAAAGTAATATGAATTTAAACTAAAGCAAACTAACATTAAATCTATGAATAGAAATAATTATTGCTACCATATTGATGTATATATAAAATGATTATCTCTACAGAATTATGTAAAGCTATAGCACAAATAGAAAATATATAGGACAATATCATACACTAACTACAAGAAAATTCAGATAAAATCATAACTTGAAAATTAAAAAACATTAAATAAATCGTTGCAATATATATATATATATATATATATATCAGGGTTCGTAAATGTCAAAAATATCCGATATTTTGTATATATATCCGATATTTTCAAAATAGTCAACTTTGCTGATAATAAATATTTTCATGCATAGTATACATTAGAAACTAAAATATATCGCACTATGAAAACTTAACCAACATACTAAAAGCTTTTTTTTTTTTTTTTTTTTTTTTTTTTACATAGAACAAAACTAAAGATCAACTAATTGAAAACCGAAACAATTTGCTTTATATACTTACATTTAAAAAAAAAAAAAAAAAAAAAAAAGCTATAGGATTTAGTATCAACTATCAAGAAATCAGAAATTTATAAAATAAAATTTTAAATACATAATGTTGTTTTGACGTAAAATTTGTAACATTTTTTATTCCCTAACATGCTGTACAGTTTAAACTGAACTTCAATACCAGAACACATTCTTTTCTAATGAAGCTGTATATATATAACTGAGTATTTAAATTGGACAGTTTATTATTCAGTGTCTGTTCTGAATTAATAATGTCCCTTATAATCTACATTTAAAAGTAAAAAATTCAAATATAAAGCTGGGAAAAGATATTTGTTTTCTTCTTCGACTAAAAAAGTCACTATCAGAGACAAAAATTCTTTATCTACAGAACAACACAGACAACAGTTAGAAATTTCATTTGCACTTGTTTTGACTGAAAATATCAAAAATATCTTGCACAGTGATATTTTGAAAATAAATATCAAATATAGAAAAATATTGAAAATAGCACACATCTTGATATTTTGAAAATAAATATCGAAGTAATATGAAAATATTGAAAATATCAAAAATCTTGATATTTTCAAAATAAATATCGGATATTATATATCAACGAACCCTGGTGTATATAATTAGCAGAATTAATTTATTAAAGTATTCATCTTATAAAATTAAGTATTATCTTTCATATATAAAATATTTATTAATTTATCAGCTGCTTTATAATTTTTTATTATAAATTCCATATTGTTATGAAATTATAATTTAAAATTCTTATCACTTAAAAACTATTTTTTTAAATAAATAAAATGAATATTTACTAAAATCTAATTGCAATATCTTCTAAATTCTCATGGAAAGTATTTACATGTTAGAAATTTAGTAACATATAAATAGAAATTAGCAGGAAGAATTTATTAAAATATTCATCTTTAAAAATTAATTATTATCCTTTATATATAAATTGCATTAATAATGTATGTTGCAATGGTAATTTAACCATTGTATACATTAAATTACCATACTTTAATTCAATGTATGGTAAAAATGTAACAAAAACAAATATTATACATCTCTGATTTAATAGTTATTTGCAAAAAGTTTTGTTATATATATATATATAACCATTATATAATATTACAATTCATCATCTTTTTTTTAAATAAAAATTAATAAATTGAGTATTAATACATTACACTGACATTATACATAATAAATCTGGATCAACTATTATTAATTTAACTAATCATTAATGAATATTTTCTACTTTAACTAGGACTTCCTCAGAGGGATTAGTCTGAGTGGTGTTACTGATTAGATAGATTTAATAATAACTCGTGACAAGGATAGAAAATGTGATACTATCTTTAATAGACAATACGTGGCCTGTCTGAAAAGTATTCAATCTTTGTCCGAAAAAAAAAATACATTAGTTACCTGACGGGATTGGTACCCTTATCCCCTTCGAGGTAGGGCCCTTGAGCCTCCACACATTTAGCGCACCGTTCTTTCCACTGCAGAAAATACTTCTGGGAGGCTTTTTTTTGGAATGGTGTTAAATTCCGCATTCTACATATCTCATCTCTACTCTCACAATGGGATCCTTTTAATGGTGCCTTCAATTTCGGAAGTTACCAGAAGTCGCAAGGAGCCATGTCAGAAGAGTATGGAATTTGGCGAACGACTGGAATTCCATGTTTTGCCACGAAAGTCTGAATCAGGCGCGATGAATGAGCTGGAGAATTGATGACGCTTACGACGCCTGATGAATCTTACGAGTTGTTTTGCTTTGACGATCACCAAGCTTTGACAAAATTTTATGCAGTACCTTTGTTCAACCCGTTCAGTCATCTTGAGAGAATTCAAAATCCAATGCACACGAATGATAGCACCTCATTCGGCGGAAGCAGTCAAGGACTGGCTCACTGGAATTCGTGAAAAAAATTGAGGCATGCGCATTAAGCACTCTTTTTTCAATGTGCACGGTGGCGCCGCCTTAGAATGACTTTTGCGTGTGGAAAAAATAAAAGTCTGATATTTATCAAACAGACCTGCCACAAATCCAAATGACGAAAATGAGCAAATTCAATGGTAGAATTACAAAATACTACAATACAATAATATAATACACATAATAATATAATATACATTGTATACACTATATATATAATATACACTGTTAAAAAAATGGCAAAGCAAACCTGCAAGACAGCCGTGCATGGGTATAAAATTCGAAGTGCGCACAATAGATTAAAATTAATACAGAAAATAAAACACTAAAATATCTTATATCGGAATGTTTACTCCTTGAAATGATGTCAAAAACATGAACAGACGTTCCACGCCAATTTGACTACCTCTAAATGACAAAAAAATTACGCTTAAAGAGAATGAAGAAGTTTTATATGGTGTGTGGCCCACTTGAATAGTTAATACTCTTGAATATCTGTTTTGCATGTATTTGATTAGGTTGTAGATAAGAGTTTGGGGTCTCTTAAAAAAGTTATACAGTCGAACCTCGTTATCCCGACACTCTAATGACCAGAAAAAAGTGTCGCCATAAGCGGAGTGTCGCGGTAATCGGAGTTGGAGAAAAATATGTTTATAAAAAACTGTATTTTTAATTAGTTTAAGACAATTTTAAATTCATAACTGTTCTTGCAGTTTCAAGGAATAAAACATTATTATTAAACTAAAAAAACACAAAAACAAACATGAAAAGAATAAAAATCAGATTTATGATGACTTGTTTTTTTTTTTATTGTTGTATGAAATATTGATGAATTAAGGTTTGCTTATCCCTAGATGTGCTTCCTACAATTCTTTTTTCAATATTATACAATGAATTGTAATCAATATTCGTTGTTTCAGAAATGGATGTTAGATAATTTCTGATAATTTCAATGCAATGCAATGCTTCGGTTTTAGTCGGATGAAAAACGCCATGTAACCACAAGAAAGCACCGACTGACCAGAACAAAGACCACGAATAGACTGATACGTCTATCTAGAGCTTAAGTGGGTTATTCATTGTGCGTGGGTTTATTTATTCAGACAAAGGATGTAAAGTTTCTCATTTATCTGAATGGGTATTTTAGACATTTTTGTTAAAAGTTTGGCTAAGACATTTGTTACCGCTTAATATCCGTGTTTATAAGATGGATTATGAATTATGGACAATTTTTCTAAACCGTCGGGATATACGGAGTTGAAAATTATTCAACGACGTAAAATCCGGAGTTTATTTACATTAAAATCATATACAGAAAATCGGGACTTTGAAAAACTGACGTGATAAGCGGGGCGATGTGAAAACCGGGTGCCGGGATAACGAGGTGCGATTGTATATCAAAGTCCCGAAGACTTCAACAGAGGCATGCAATGCGTCGTTCGCGTGTGTTAGATATGCTGGATCGGATTTAAATGACGAGTGCATGCTGGTCACTACTACACTATGTTGCTTTGTTTTCAAACGTATTCTCGACAATAGGAACTGAATTGCCATCCAGTACAAGTTTTAAAAAATTTTATTTCAACTTGATAGGATGAATAATAAGTATTTTATTAACGATTGAAAATTTGAACAAGATATATAAATAAATATAGGGAGAGTGTGAACTAATAGTAGGAATTGAATAAATCCGTATTTTAACACATTTATAACAAAATAGTCTATAATTTTATCACTTACGTATAAAAATGAATACATATACATCCATTAATAGTCAAATTCATAGTTTTTTCATTCGAAAAATATTCAGGACTTCCTTTTGAAAAACTGGGTTTAGAGTCCGCCTCGGGTCGTGTTACCCGTTTTTACTCACATCCGACCCGACCCGCAGATAGGGTTGGCCCTATATTTTTCCGTTGCGGGTGTGGTTGACTTCTACTGTTTTTGTTGTGGCTCGAGTTCGGGTCAGGTTGACTTTCATTGTTTCGGGTTCGGGTCGGTTTCGGGTTGGGTTTTTGACTCTTGCGGGTCAGATTCGGTTTGATCCGATTTCTCAAAATAACGTCCAATATATTTTTTCAGGTTAAAAATAATACAATAAAGCCTCCATAATGCACACTCCCAAAAAGTGGACACCTATATTTGGCTACACTTTTTCAATTACGAACATTCGTAATGGTTATACCTCTGAATAGTCGACGTCTTCCAATAACATGTGCATCTATGCATAAACTATACTATCACAAATATGATACATGTATATTTGTGTTTATCAAAACGAAATGTTGGTAATATTTTTCATATTCCTAGACACGACGAAATGGTTCTTAAGGCTATTCTTAATTGCTCTGCTCAACAAGAGCAAAACGTTTTGACACATTTACAAATTCACTTTTTAACGGAAAGGTATAAAATTGGAAAGCCTGGCTATGGAAGTGATTTGGAATTGAACTGTTTTTTCCATTTTTAACAGTTTCCAACAAAGTTGAAAAGTGTTTATGACTTCGGTTTGTCTGGTCGTCTGTCCGCGCTCTAATTTCCGGTAAATATACTCGGATCGTTCTGAAATTTTTGGATGTTAGTAACCTCTACCATAGCACGAACCCTATTTCAAATGAAGTTTGTAGCATGTTTAGTTCATTTACAGGGACAGTCAAAAGTTTTCCGTTACGTTACGGCCTATGGGGAAAAATCGTTTAAAATGATTTTTAATGATGTTACATGCTTTCAAACATAATAAAATTGATATGCATTTATCAAGTGCACTAAAATATGCATTCTGTAGAATATGCGGCGCAAGGAATAGTTATTATTCATTTACAGGGCCACACAAAAGGATTCCGTTACATAATGATATAGGGGTGGAGGGAATTTTTTCCGACGTATTTCAATTATGTTAAATTATTTCATGTATAATGAAATTGATATACGTCGCTGAGGTTTACTATAAGTTATTTCAAGTATAATACGAAGTGCATAGCCTTATTTACAGGGACACACAAAAGATTTCAGATACTATATTGTATCCGAAGTACTGTACATTAGCAATGATTGCTGGAAATGCATTTTTACTTTCTTCTATCTTTACAAGAAGAAAGTATTGGTTTCATGAAAATTTTCGAATTCCAGTTTTCGAAGGATTTACATGTTTTATGGGTCAGAGATTCCAAAAAAACATGTTTTTACAAAATGTCTGTCTGTGAGTCTGTCTGTCCGTCTGTCTGTCTGTCTGTGACACAAATTTTGTGGGCGCTCTATCTCAAGAACTAATGCACGGAATTTAATAAAAATTTATATTCAGGTAGTCCCTGATATAGATTGGTGCTGATTAGTTTTTGGTGTAAATCGCCCGCTGCTATGTAGCATTTTGCAGGATTTCCGCAAAAACTCTATCTCAAGAACTAATGCACGGATTTTTATAAAACTTCAGATTCCGTTAGTCCTTGACATGAATGGATGCTCTTTACGTTTTGGTGTAAATTGCCCAACAGTTGGCGCTGCTATGATGCATTTTGCAGGATTTACACTATTTTCGCAGTAGCTCTATCTTAAGAACTAATGCACACATTTTCCTCAAACTTCGGATTTAGTTAGTCCTTCATATGAAATGATGCTGACTACGTGTTGGTGTAAATCGCCCAATAGGTGGCGCTGCTGTGCTGCATTTGTCATGATTTGCGCAATACCTCTATCTCAAGAACTAATGCACGAATTTTCCTCAAACTTCATATTCAGTTAGACGTTGACATAAGTTGGTGATAATTAGGTTCTGGTGTAAATAACCCAATAGGTGGCGCTTCTATGCTGCATTTTGCTGGATTTACACGATTTCAGTGGCAGTCATACCTCGAGAACTAATGAACGGAATTTCATATTTTTAGAATTCTCATAATGAACACAGATTGCCTTTTAATTTGGCACTGAGATAGTGAATTTTGAAGTATTGACATGTATGAGATAGAAGAAAGTTTTGTGATGGCCACAACATGCTAGTTAATTATGGTATGTGCTTTTAAGTTTCACTATATGTATGCATTGTATATGGTGTGTATAAATGCTATAATTGATATACAGGGCTACACAAAGGAATTCGTAAGGGTTACTGGGTATGATTGCAAATTGCTTAAAGGTGGTTTTTAAATGAGTTATGCATTTTTACGCTAAACTTAATTTAGTTTACTAAGAAATGTTTGTAGAATATGCATAAAATGATATACAGGGTCACGCAAAGAATTGGATACATGGCCGTCTATAAATTTCTGGAAATGTGATTCCAGTTGTTTTAAGAGTGTTTTACTTTGAATTAAACTCTAGATAAATAGTGGTGTGTAATAAAGGTACTAGGTTAACTACAGGGTTGTACAAAAGTATACAACCCGGTAGCAGAAAGTTCAAGACGGGAGACGGACGTCGCAGTTTTTCTTTTCTCTTTTGCAGATTCTTTTTTTATCGAACCTTTATTTCGCTTTATATTATGTTTAGCTCTTTATTATACTTAATACAAAAGCTTAAGGTTATTATAAATAAAAATGAATAACGTGAATAAAGACGTTACTGGTATGTGATTGTTTGATTAATTAACGCTTCAATTGTAAAACATTTTACCTGCGGATTATTTTCTGGCCGTAAAATATCCGTCGCAGACACTTGGAGAATTTTTTGCTACTGGGGTATACAAGTATGTTTCCATCTATTAGTATAAATTGCTGAAAGAGAAATTTCAACCTGTTACATGTTTTCTTGCTAAACTAAATTTCTCCATTATATAGTATCTATATTAACCTGCAGATCAAATACAGGGCTGTTCAAAAGAATTGGAATACATATTTGCTATGGAAGGTAACTGCTGAAATCAGTTTTTCAAATGTTTTATGCGTTTTCTAAAATGTTTAGTTAGTTCTTTTATATACTTTATTTCCCTAAATAATGAAGTTTTGTTAAAGCATTCAGGAAGTGTCGGAAAGTGTTTCATAATCTATGCTTAACGAATGATTTTTCTTACTTGTTTGATCAATCAATTACCTATTGAGTTATAAGCGAATTTGATCACGTGACAAACACGTTTTTCCCCCGCTCTTGAGTGCTTTTTCTTCCTTAACGCGGAAATTCGGTTCAAAACGCCCACTTTGACACCAATTTCTGAAAAATCTATTGCGTTTGCAAAAAAAATGGAAAAAACAGCTCAATTAAATAGTTTCTGAACAACAACACCAGTTAGTTTCATGCATTTTCGAACAAAAATAAATTAAAACTTATGTCAGAAAGTTGCCCTTTTGGATTTGAGAACACCCTTAAGAAAGAATAACCTATGACCACATTTCTTATATACATTTTATTTCTCATACAGTAAATTGAATATATATTCAGTCATATTCAGATACGTAATTATTTTCATTTGAAACATAGTTCTGCTCGAACTTTTTGTGAAAATCCTGATAAGGTGACACAAAAAACTAAATATGACCCGCAAAAAATATTCTAGGGTGAACCTGAGCCCGACCCGCAGAAAGAAAATTGGAGTCATCCTGACCCAAAAAAAAGAAAATTTATGTTCTATCCGACACGATGCAAGACTCAATTCAACGAGGTGTTTGAATATTACATAATACAGATTTGACCATTTTTCTACTTAACACATAAAAATAGTATTACAGATGTAATTGTAGATTACTTTTCATAATTGCATTAAAACATTATTTGCTTTCCTTTCATTTCGGGTTCGCGTAGTTTGGCAAAAAAAAAAAAAAAATATGATCATTTTTTTTTCTCCCGTTCTGACCAGAAAATCAGAGTTCTAACTTTTTACGGCTGCTTTTTCATCTTCACCTAACACTGCATTTATAACGGCTGTTTCATAATAATGGAAGCCATAAGTCCATCAGAAGAAAATAACTCCATTAAAATTCTTTGTAAATATACTTTGCGGCAGTGGTGTAGTCGTAAAAAGAACAGAGGCTATACGCTCTAAGCAGAGGGTATACGCTGAAGGCAGAGCGTATACCCTAGAGTGTATGTACTATAGCTTTCTTGAGAAACAGAGGGTATACGGTGTTCCTTAAAAAAATCCAGAGGGTATACGGCGTATACCCCCGTATACCCTCCACTACACCCCTGCTTTGCGGAAGAGGGGGGGAGGGGGGCGCCAAAATCCATGTTTGCCACGGGTGCAAAAAAGGCTAGTTTCGGCCCTGGACAGCAGACAGCTAAACAGACAAACCGAATTCATAAACATTTTAAAACTTTGTTGGAAAGTGTTAAAAATGAGTCAAAATTATCTTCATTATTGTAAAGGGGACGACAGCATATGTAAACACATCACATCCAAAATCACGTGTAAAAACAATTAAAATGGACGTACTGTAGAGGGGGGAAAAAAGTAAATACCTCGTAGTAACTTTGCAACAAATTATTGTAGAAGAAAATTACTGATACCAAACGATTGGAAATAAAAGTCTACTTTTAAGTGATGTCTATAAATTTTGCTTAAGGGGACATCTATAAATCAAAATCAGCCGAAACTTTGTTTTTACTTTCTTCTATCTTTACCAGAAGAAAGTATTGGATTCATGAAAATTTTCGAATTCCGGTTTTCGACGAATTTACATGTTTTAGGGGGTCAGAGATCCCGAAAAACATGTTTTTACAAAATGTCTGTCTATGAGTCTCTCTGTGTGACACAAATTTTGTGGGCGCTCTATCTCAAGATCTAATGCACGGAATTTAATAAAAAATTATATTCAGTTAGTCCCTGATATAAATTGGTGCTGATTAGTTTTTGGTGTAAATCGCTCAATAGGTGGCGCTGCTCTGCTGCATTTTTTAGGATTTCCGCAATGGCTCTATCTCAAGAACTAATGCACGGATTTTTATGAAACTTCAGATTCAGTTAGTCCTTGATATGAGTTGGTGTTTAGTACGCTTTGGTGTAAATTGCCCAACAGGTAGCGCTGCTATACAGCATTTTTCACGATTTCCGCAAGAGCTCTATCTCAAGAACTAATGCGTGGTTGTTCATCAAACTTCAGATTCAGTTAGTCCTTGATATAAGTTGGCGCTGACAACGTTTTGGTGTAAATCGCCCAACAAGTGACGCTGCTATGCTGCATTTTTTCTGATTCCCGAAATAGTTTTATCTCAAGAAGTAATGCACGGATTTTAATCAAACTTCAGATTCAGTTACCAAGTTGACTTAAGTTGTTGCTCATTAGGTTTTGGTATATATCGCCCATCAGATGGCGCTTTTATGCAGAATTTTTTACAATTTCCGCCATAGCTCTACTCAAAAACTAATGCACGGATTTCCACGAAACTTCAGATTCAGTTTAGAAGTTGACATAAGTTGTTGTTGATTAGATTTTGGTGTAAATCCTCTAACCGGTGGCGCTGCTATGTTGTATTTTTCAGGAAGTATTGACATGTATGAGATAGATGAAAGTTTTGGGGCTTGCTACATCCGTCTAGTTTTCAATGGCAATATCTAATTTTGACACTATATTTTAAGTGTTCGGTTCTAACTAATCTCTAGAAACGATAACATAACCAGAAGATAATTAATATAAATATAATGAATATAAATATATAAAAAAATTACAGGTTGCAATTCATATTTTTTCGAATATTAATTTCATAGTTCATATTATAAAATGTTTAAAATTACAAATTCAATGTATTTATGCTTGGGTTTTTTAATAATAGAACCACATAAAAAATTATCACATTAGGATTATAATTTCAGGAGATATTAATAAAAATACGAAAATGTAATTTAACATTGGAAGCTCTAAATTTTGAATGCTTATAATTCAAACACTTATCATCCAAATGACTTGAAAATTCGTTTCTAGGCATAGTTTGAGCCGAAATTTAAAATATCAAAATTGGGTGTTACCATTGAATAAAACAAAACAAATTTTGGTTTGAATTTGATTCGTAGATAGCCCCCTAAGCAACATTTACATACATCATTTAAAAGCAGACTATTTCCAATCGTTTGGTACCAGTAACTTTCTTCTATACATTTAGTTGCAGAGTTAGTACGGGGTGTTTACATTTTTTTTTTTTTTTTTTTCCATGACTGTACCTTTTCTTCGGGAATTAGTGAAGCGATATCAATATTTTTAACACTTTCCAACAAAGTCCGAAAGTGTTTGAGAATTCGGTTTGTCAGTCTGTCTGTCCCTGCTTTAACTTTTGTAAATATACTCAGATTGCCATGAAATTTTTATGCGTTATCGACGTTTTCTTTATTGTATGTTCGATGATGAAAATAAAGGGTCCAGCATTCATTCTCCGGTTACCGAAACACACAAAAGAATTCTGTTACATTGTATTCTAAGGAGAACTAGTCAGATATGCCAATCCCAAAATTTTCTTCTATCTCATACATGTTAATACTTCAAAATTCTCTAGTATAGTGCCAAAAGTAAATGGCAATCTATGCCATCATGAGGCTTCTAAAGATATGAAATTCCGTGCATTAATTCTTGAGATAGGACTATCGCTAAAATCATGTAAATCATGCAAAATGCAGTATATCAGCGTCACCGGTTAGGTGATTTACACCAAAATCTAATCATCAAGAACTTATGTTAACTTCTAACTGAATCTGAAGTTTGATGAAAATCCGTGCGTTAGTTTTTGAGATATGACCTATTGCGAAAATTGTAAAAAAATTCACATAACAGCGCCATCTGTTGAGCGATTTACGTCAAACACTAATTCGGACTAATCTATACTAGGGACTAACTGAATCTGAAGCTTGATGAAAATTCATGCATTAATTCTTGAGATACAGCTATTGCGGAAATTGTGAAAAATGAAGCATAGCAGCGCCACCTGTTGAAAGATTTACACCAAAAACTAAACAGCACTAATTTATATCAGGGATTAACTGAGTCTGAAGTTTTATGAAAATCCGTGCATTAGTTCTTGAGATACAGCTATTGCCGAAATCGTGAAAAATGCCACATAGTAGCGCCACTTGTTGGGCGATTTTCACCAAAACATAATTAGCATCGAACAAGGACTAACTGAATCTGAAGTTTTATGAAAATCCGTGCATTAGTTCTTGAGATATAGCTATTGCGGAAATCGTGAAAAATGCAGCACAGCAGCGCCACCTTTTAGGCGATTTACACCAAAAAGTAATCAGAACCAGTTTATATCAAGTCTAACTGAAAATAAAGTTTTGTGAAATTCCGTGCATTGGTTCTACTAGCGTCTCGGTGTAGCTCCGCTCCCTATGGAGATCGTAGCGACTGGATTCAACTAAGTCCAATCGAAGCTAGATTTGGCGAAGTATTGCTAGTTTGGCGAAGTATTGCTAGTTTGGCGAAGCATAAATGTTATATCAAAAACAATTTACTAGGAAATTTTGAACACAGATAGAACCTGAATAGTGATGATGCTTATTATATATTCCGATTTCGGAAATTTCAACTTATAGATTCCAAAGGGTTTCCCCCCCCCCCCCCCCCACGGAAAAAAACATTTTTGATAATGTATCTTCTAATTGTCATAAATACTTGCATTTTGTAGGCAGGCACATTCTGAATAGAATCGTACTTAAATTTGAAAAATTCTAAAAATATATATATACCTTTGTTTCAGAATTAAAACAGTCATAGACACTAGAAATTTTGAATGAACATATAACCTTAATAGTGATGCGAAAATACTCCAATTGAAAATTTAATGAGTGGGGTCCAAAGGATGTTTTCCCCCTCCCCTCCCCTGATAAAAAAAAAAGTAACACTTTTGTTTATGACCCTTCAAATTTTCTTAGCATATATACTATTAAGGATTTACCTGCATACAAAATTTAAAATACCTTTGATTATTCGAAGTCATTCCACCAAAACTTTTTTTTTAAATCAAGGTGGTGGTGGGGGGGGGGCGGGTTAGATTATCTTCTCTTAAAGTTTTCAATAAAGTAACACTTAAACAGGATTACTATTCAAAATGTACCTGCCTGCAAAATTCAGGTATCAATGTCAATCTAAAAAATAAAAATTGCATTTTTTGGGGGGGGAAGGGGGGGGGGGCGTTGATATCCAAGAGCCTAAAATGCAGGCATGAAAGTGGGAAATTGGAAAAAAGGAGGAAAATCTTTTCGGTTTATATGATGGCACCAAACTTTTAAAATTTAGACACATTTTAACAGTTATTTATGGGATAAAATTAAATATAATTGTACGTTGTTATTTTCTTTTCATAGCTTATAAAGTATTAAAAACAAATTTAAACTTTTAAATCAAAAGTGTTGCATAAATAGAAGAAAATATTCTATTCCAAAAAGAACATTATGAAACTTCCTTTTTCTTTTAAAGTCTAAAAAAAAAGGAGAGATACTTTAATCAAATTTATTTACACGACTTTCATATGATTATAATATAAGTTTCCCTTTGATTTGATAGATCTTTTGCACAGCAATTCAGAAAAAAAAACAAAAAAAAAAAACTCCAAGGATTTTAGTTAGACAACATGTCTGATTATTAAATTTTCAAGATCCCCCCCCCCCCTCCCCCACCTTATATGCTTCCAATATTTTCTTTGCATTTTTGCATCAATCCAGAAAATGACCAAATTATTTTTAAAAAGGTGGATTTCCACCTTTAGGAGGAACACTTTCATGCCTGAAAATGGTATCATTTTTGAGAGGTGTTTACTGTACCTTAATAGAAGAAATATGCGATTTTATTGAATTTTTATTTGTAGGTACCACGGTTCACATAATATTTTGAGAAAATTTTAGGAAAGAATTTTTCTAGTGTTTAATAATGCACAAGAAATTAAAATCCTATCTTCCAACCTACAAAGATCATGCCGCATGCAATTGTTTTTGCTGTTTATCTAAAAACATGCTAATTTGCCCTGTTTTAAAAAGATTACCCAATTACGGAATTTTAAATTATAGCATTTTAACTATTTTTAACACAATCAACTGATTGATAAATAAATAATAAGAGTTGAATTGTAGTATAGAAATAGTAGAATGTGTAGAATTGTAGTAGTGAAAATTTGTGAGTATGAAATTATCGCTGTATTATCCGCCATCGCCATCTTCGCTCAAAAAAACAACATCTAACCTAAACAGACTTTTCAACGACAGCGCGAGCGTGAGCGAGTGCTTGTGCTTCGTCTGAAATACTGCAACCTCAAAAATGCGCCAATTCCTCAGCCAAGAGGTAGGAGAAAAATCACCATAGGGAGCGGAGCTACACCGAGACGCTAGTATTGGTTCTTGAGATAGAGCGTCCACAAAATTTTTGTCACATACAGACTCAGAGAGTGACAGACAGACATTTTCTAAAAACCGTCAATTCGTGTTCAGGACCTTCTAAAACGCATAAATCCATCGAAAACCGGAAGTCGAAATTTTTCACGAATCCAATACTTTCTTCTTGTAAAGATAGAAGAAAGTAAAAATCATTTACAGTGCATTTTATTGACGTTATGGATTTTGAAACACAGTCAGATTGATATGCATCACTGACACATACTTTTTCAGGAACATAGCATAAGTAACTTTCATAGTTTGTTCACAGGAATGCATAAAAGAATTCCTTTATATCATGATCTATGGAGGAAAATCGGTTGTGGTACATTTTAATTATATTTTGATGCTTCAAACACAGTGAAACCTCTCTGTGCGACCACCTCCCTGAACGACCCTTTTTTCGTGGAACGAAATTTATTCCCATAGGCTCAATACTAATTTTACCTCTATTCAGAGACCACGCCAGTTAAACGGCGACCAATTTCTTTGTAGAAAATGAAACAAATTCTGTTTTTTCCTGGTCGCTTGAAGAAGGTTTTATTAGAATAATAATTCCGGAGAGCGCATTATTCATCAAACTTCTAAACTAAGTTTAGAATTTTTACTTATTCCGGTAACTTTTAAGTGTTTAAACGCCTTTGTGCCTTTTTAGGCTATGAATTTAACTCTGATGACAAAGTAAGGATGACGGTCAATAAACTCCCCTGCCCTATTCTGTCAGGAAACTCAAAGAAATAGATAAATTAATGAAATCGTCATAATTTCTTCACATCCAAAAAAAATGCATTTATTTGCTGAACTTCGAAAGGACTAGGAAATAAAAGTTATAGAAGATAAAACCGTAAAATCAAAGCAAACGTCAATGTATTCATTTTTTAAACTCAGCACTAATTAACCTAATTAACTTTTGTTTTGATACTTTTTTCATATTTTTTCCTAATGTGAAAAATAAATTTTAGTAACATTAATTGCTACCTTTTTTCAACAATTAAAGTCTAGATTTAAACATAACCTCCATTAAGAGACCACCTCTCGAAGCGACCAATTTTTATTAGAACGGAACGTGGTCGCTTTAGGGAGGTTTTACTGTATAATGAAATTAAAAAAGAACCCTGAAGTGCACTATAACATGTTTTCGACGGATTAGGGAAAAGGGGGTTGGACTGTAGCATTTATCATTTATTTGGAAACGTTCCGTTGGAATTTAGTTACATGGTCTGGTGTGGCAACTAAGTCTGAGCTTTCTGCTGAACAATTTTGATAATTATTTTTTAAATGAAAGCATTTTATTTGTAGATATGCCCACACTCACTATTTTTTTAAATACCATTTTTACTTTCTTCTATCTTTTCAAGAAAAAAGTATTGGGTTCGTGAAAATTTTCGAGTTCCGGTTTTCGATGGATTTACACGTTTTAGGGGTAAGAGATACCCCAAAACATGTTTTTATAAAATGTCTGTCTGTGAGTCTGTCTGTATGTGACACAAATTTTGTAGTGCGCTGTATCTCAAGAACTAATGCACGGAATTTAATAAAATTTTATACTCAGGTACTCCCTGATATAAATTGGTGCTGATTAGTTTTTGGTGTAAATCGCCAAAAGATGGCGCTGCTATATGCGGTATTTTTCATGATTTTCGCTACCGCTCTATCTGAAGAACTAATGCACGGATTTTCAGAAAACTTCAGATTCAGTTATTCCTTGATATGAATTGATGCTGTTTATGTTTTGGTGCAAATCGCTCAACAGATGACGCTGGCATACTGCACTTTGCAACAGTTACACGATTTCCGCAATAGCTCTAACTCAAGAACTAATGCACACATTTTCATCAAACTTCAGATTCAGTTAGTCCTTGATATGAAACGATGCTGATTACTTGTTGGTGTAAATCGCCCAATAGGTGGCGCTGCTGTGTTGCATTTTGCACGATTTTCTCAATACCTCTATCTCAAGAACTAATGCACGAATTTTCATCAAACTTTAGATTCAAGTATACCTTGATTAATATTGCTGCTGATTATGTTTTGCTGTAAATCGCTCAATAGGTGGCGATGCTATGCTGCATTTGTCATGACTCCGCAATAGCTCAATCTCAAGAACTAATGCACGAATTTTCCCCAAACTTCATATTCAGTTAGACTCTAACATAAGCTGATGATGATTAGGTTCTGGTGTAAATCCCCCAATATGTGGCGCTGCTATGCTGCATTTTGCTGGATTTACACGATTTCAGCGATAGTCATATCTCAAGAACTAATGCACGGAATTTCACCTTTTTAGAATCCTCATGACGAGCATAGATTGCCATTTAATTTCTTCACTGTGATAGTGAATTTTGAAGCATTTACCTGTATGAGATAGAAGAAAGTTTTGAGATTGGTACATCCGATTAGTTATATTTTAATTTTAAAAGACCTGTATGAAATTTCATCACATTGGTGGCATTCGGGTTAGTTCCATTGTTGAAGAGAGAATGGAAATAATGGGAATCAACCGGAATTACCATAGCATTACAGATGCCATTTTTCTTATTACAATTAAAAATAACTTTTTAAAAAACTTTTGAACAGAAATAGACGCTACGATTTAAAATAACGCATTTTTATTTATAAAGCTGTTATATTTCAATATTTTTACTTTCTTATATCTTTACAAGAAAAAAGTATGGGATTCATGAAAATTTCCGAATTCCGGTTTTCGACGGATTTACACGTTTTAGGTGTCAGAGATCCCGAAAAACAAGTCTTTACAAAATGTATGTCTGTGAGTCTGTCTGTCCGTGTGGCTTTTTCAAGAAGGCTCACGTTTTGAGCACTTTATCGCCAAAGTAACGGTTGGCGCGGGGATGAATTCAATGCTACGTACCCTTTCTTGTTCCTGACGTTTTACGCGTAGCGAACAGCAACCCCATTCCTTTGTCGAGAGCTTTTTGCTTTTAAAACAAAGAGTTTTTTTGCATTAAAATGCTTTTAATTGCACAATATATATAATTCAAACATAAGTTATGTTCTTCAGTTCAATAATATTCTTTATGTTCGAAGAAATTGGGAACGTATTTTATTTTTTAGGAAAAATAAAAACAGACGTAAAGATTTTTTTGTAATAAATATAATTCTATTGATCATGTTTTTATGACACAATTGAACTTAGTTTTATTAGCATCACTACTGAATTAATTTAGTTTTTTTTTTTTTAATTAAGCGGCATAATTGTGTGACGTGTTGATTGCATTAATAAAACATATTTTCACTGAAATAATTCATTAAAAATTAATTGTTCTTAATTTAATTGCGATTAGACGTTAATAGGAAGTTGAAACTAAAATTAATTTGATTATAATTAGATTGAACGATAAATCGTAAATTATTTAACTGTAATTATTATCCTGCAATTAAATCAATGAGTTAAAATAATTGCAAGTTAATGCATGCAATTAAATCAATTACTATTACATTTTAATGCTGTTAAATCTTTATCATTTTTTGAGTTTTTATGAAAAAAACATTGAACTGCCCTAGTGCACAAAATTAAAAATCTTTAAAATTCTTCAGTTTTTTATTTTAAAATTTTTAAATATTATTTCGTCCTTGATGTTTTATTTGTTATTTTAAAATAGTCATTAGTCATATTTGAATAAATCATCTAATGAAATCCCCCCCCCCCTACACACACACACTCCATTTTTCTTCTATTACTGCACTATTTATTAAGTTGAACTGGCAATGATCAATCGTCTGAGGCAACCTCCCATTTCGAATTTTATCTACTCCACCCCCCCCACCCGCCCTCTCCCCCAGCACACTATTTTTTGACCATTTAAAATTCATTGTTGTCTTGCAGAAAAGATTAGTTAAAATTGTGTTTTACTCTATCTGTTGATTTTTAAATAAGAAATAAATAATTTATTATAAAAAAGAAAAGGAAAGAAATAGAATGAAAGATATATATAAAAAAAATCAGGATTAACCTTTTTGTGCACAAGCTTTCATTATTTTTTTTAATTCTTTACATTTTTTAAAATTTTCTGTCCTAGTTATTACTTTGAAGTAACTATAAGTAAAGGACCCATTATTCAAATTCTGTCCCCCCCCCCCCCAAAAAAAAAAAAGTTAAATATTCCAAGTTTTTAATTTTTTGGTTTATTTTTCTATTTGTTAATTCATAAATTTAACTATTTAAATCTACAGCCCCTCACTATCATACATAGTTAAAAAATTTCTCTAGTGATTTTATTTGTCACTTTGAAGTAACAAAAGATAGTCATACAATATTCCTTCTCCCCCACCTCCCCTTAAGAATTTCATCTCACATTAAAAAGCAATTTCTAAACATCCTGGTTGGGAGTGTGATAGGTTTTTTTTTCCTGATTTAGCCTATTTTCACTCAACTTTGGGTACTGTTTCTGCAGAATGATTTGGTATTAAAATAACTATATAAGTTCATCGCAGAAAATATAGTAATTTTCTGTCACAGGTATCACACATTTTTTTAAATCTGTGTTTATATACATCAAAATGCACTGAAACAGCATTAATTCATCATCCCCATAAATCCATCTTTATATGTAAACAAATATCTAGATTTTTGAAGGTAATGCGTTTTATTTAACAGGTATGGAATTAATAATACTCAATTGAATGAAAATGTAGATTTTTGAGGAGATCAAATAATAAAATTTTAGTCTATATCATCAAAAGTAATAAAGGCCTTTGATAAAACACAGTATAAGAGTTCGTAATACAATTTCTTTCGAAGAAGATTTCTTTTCATCTAGAGCACATAATTGAAAATATTTCTTTAATTTAGGTAGGATTGTTATTCTAAAATATGCTAGTTCGTCTTCCGCCATTTCGGTTCAAAACAAAACACAAGACAACGATTGGCGTTAGAGCTGGCTGAACGTTCTCGCTTTCACCAACTCGCCAAAGCTGGTGCTGAAAAGTGATCCTTCCTGAAAAAGCATCCCGGTGCCGGCGGGGGAAGAAGGAACTGAAGGAATGTGCTACTTTCATCTTTACATAAACTTCTACAACCTATAAGGCAAGAAATATTGCTGTATTGAACATTATGGCGTACAGAGTAGTGTTACCCTATCACAAATTGCATGGCATTTTTAATTGTTTATCCGTAAAATTTTCAATTTTAAATCATACTAGTCGAAATCCGTCGAATTCGATGAATGAAAATGTTTAAAAGAACTGATTGACTGAATTTATAAAAAATTAACAAAAATACTTTCCTTAATGAATCAATATTTAATAAATATGTCCCCAAACTTGATGTGCCTTTTGCCAGTTTTTGCATGTAAACATTCGCACTCTTTACCTGAAGTTCTAATCTGAATGCTGGCGAAATCCAGATATTTACTTTTAGACGCATTCGTAGTAAAAGATTTAGTTTTATCAAAGAAATTACTCATTTCATCTTTACTATGACATCATTTTTTACCCACTGAAGCCCTCTGAGATGAGCGTCTCTATCTCAGTATCAGCGGAATGAAAACTAGTCGGATGTGGCAATCCCAAAAACTTTCTTCTATCTCATAAATGTTAATACTATACTTCCTGAAAAATGCAACATAGCAACGCAAACGGCTAGATGGATTACACCAAAATCTAATCAGGAACAACTTATGTCAACTTCTAATTGAATTTCAAGTTCGATGAAAATCCGTACATTAGTTTTTGAGTTACAGCTATTGCGGAAATCGTGAAAAGTTCTGCATAGCAATGGCACCGGTTGGGCAATTTACACCAAAAACTTATCAGGATCAATTTATATCAGGGACTAACTGAGTCTAAAGTTTAATGAAAATTCATGTATTAGCGAAAAATCGTGAAAAATGCAACATAGTAGCTCCACCTGTTGGGCGATTTACACCAAAAACTAAACAGCACTAATTTATATCAGGGACTAACTGAATCGGAAGTTCGATGAAAATTCGTGCATTAGTTCTTGAGATAGAGCTATTGCGATAATCATGAATAATGCAGTATAGCAGCGCCACCTATTGGGCGATGTACACCAAAAAGCTATCAGCACTAAAATATATCAAGTACTAACTGAATCTGTTGTTTTCTGAAAATCTGTGCTTTAGTTCTTGAGATATAGCTATTGTGGACATCATGAATAAGACAACATAGCAGCGCCACCTGCTGGGCGATTTGCGAAAAAGTAATCAGCACCAATTTATATCAGGGACTAACTGAATTTAAAGTTTTATTAAACTCCGTTCATTAGTTCTTGAGTTAGAGCGTCCACAAAATTTGTGTCACACACGGACGCTTTTTCAGGAAGGCTCACGTTTTCAGCACCAGCTTTGGCGAGTTGGTGAAAGCGAGAACGTTCAGCCAGCTCTAACGCCAATCGTTGTCTTGTGTTTTGTTTTGAACCGAAATGGCGGAAGACGAACTAGCATATTTTAGAATAACAATCCTACCTAAATTAAAGAAATATTTTCAATTATGTGCTCTAGATGAAAAGAAATCTTCTTCGAAAGAAATTGTATTACGAACTCTTATACTGTGTTTTATCACAGGCCTTTATTACTTTTGATGATATAGACTAAAATTTTATTATTTGATCTCCTCAAAAATCTACATTTTCATTCAATTGAGTATTATTAATTCCATACCTGTTAAATAAAACGCATTACCTTCAAAAATCTAGATATTTATTTACATATAAAGATGGATTTATGGGGATGATGAATTAATGCTGTTTCAGTGCATTTTGATGTATATAAACACAGATTTAAAAAAATGTGTGATACCTGTGACAGAAAATTACTATATTTTCTGCGATGAACTTATATAGTTATTTTAATACCAAATCATTCTGCAGAAACAGTACCCAAAGTTGAGTGAAAATAGGCTAAATCAGGAAAAAAAAACCTATCACACTCCCAACCAGGATGTTTAGAAATTGCTTTTTAATGTGAGATGAAATTCTTAAGGGGAGGTGGGGGAGAAGGAATATTGTATGACTATCTTTTGTTACTTCAAAGTGACAAATAAAATCACTAGAGAAATTTTTTAACTATGTATGATAGTGAGGGGCTGTAGATTTAAATAGTTAAATTTATGAATTAACAAATAGAAAAATAAACCAAAAAATTAAAAACTTGGAATATTTAACTTTTTTTTTTTGGGGGGGGGGGGGGCAGAATTTGAATAATGGGTCCTTTACTTATAGTTACTTCAAAGTAATAACTAGGACAGAAAATTTTAAAAAATGTAAAGAATTAAAAAAAAAATGAAAGCTTGTGCACAAAAAGGTTAATCCTGATTTTTTTTATATATATCTTTCATTCTATTTCTTTCCTTTTCTTTTTTATAATAAATTATTTATTTCTTATTTAAAAATCAACAGATAGAGTAAAACACAATTTTAACTAATCTTTTCTGCAAGACAACAATGAATTTTAAATGGTCAAAAAATAGTGTGCTGGGGAAGAGGGCGCGGGGGGGGGGGGGAGGAGAAGATAAAATTCGAAATGGGAGGTTGCCTCAGACGATTGATCATTGCCAGTTCAACTTAATAAATAGTGCAGTAATAGAAGAAAAATGGAGTGTGTGTGTGTAGGGGGGGGGGGGGAGGGATTTCATTAGATGATTTATTCAAATATGACTAATGACTATTTTAAAATAACAAATAAAACATCAAGGACAAAATAATATTTAAAAAGAATTTTAAAGATTTTTAATTTTGTGCACTAGGGGCAGTCCAATGTTTTTTTCATAAAAACTCAAAAAAGGATAAAGATTTAACAGCATTAAAATGTAATAGTAATTGATTTAATTGCATGCATTAACTTGCAATTATTTTAACTGATTGATTTAATTGCAGGATAATAATTACAGTTAAATAATTTACGATTTATCGTTCAATCTAATTATAATCAAATTAATTTTAGTTTCAACTTCCTATTAACGTCTAATCGCAATTAAATTAAGAACAATTAATTTTTAATGAATTATTTCAGTGAAAATATGTTTTATTGATGCAATCAACACGTCACACAATTATGCCGCTTAATTAAAAAAAAAAAACTAAATTAATTCAGTAGTGATGCTAATAAAACTAAGTCCAATTGTGTCATAAAAACATGATCAATAGAATTATATTTATTACAAAAAAATAATTACGTCTGTTTTTATTTTTCCTAAAAAATAAAATACGTTCCCAATTTCTTCGAACATAAAGTATATTATTGAACTGAAGAACATAACTTATGTTTGGATTATATATATTGTGCAATTAAAAGCATTTTAATGCAAAAAAAACCTCTTTGTTTTAAAAGCAAAAAGCTCTCGACAAAGGAATGGGGTTGCTGTTCGCTACGCGTAAAACGTCAGGAACAAGAAAGGGTACGTAGCATTGAATTCATCCCCGCGCCAACCGTTACTTTGGCGATAAAGTGCTCAAAACTTGAGTCTTCTTGAAAAAGCCACCTGCTTGAAGTAAGTATAGGGGTAAAGGTTGATGATTGGTGCCCTAAGCAAGCAATGGCCTGGGATTCATTCCAGTTCCAGAAGAAACCTGGGAAGAAGATATTGAAGAAGAAACTGAAGAAGATCTACCTCCTTCACCTAGACCATCAAAACAAGTAAAATGGTGGCAAAGAGCTTTGGCTTTCTGCTGTTGCTGTTACGAAGCTGACTTTTAAATGTAAAGTAAAATTTAAGAAATCGCGTTTCTGGATTTTCTTGTATTTAATGTATTTAGTAATTTTGGTTCGGGTCTGGTTTCAAGTTAACTTCAAATGGAATTTTTAGGTTCTGGTCTTGTTGCGTGATTGCGGAAATTGATTTGCCTTGCCCGGATCCGGTTATGGATCTTTGGAATATTTTTGTCCGGTTCAAATTTCGGATCTCTTTCAAATGAAATTTTCAGATTCGGATCGCTTTGCGCGTCAATGGAAATTATTTTGTCTTGCTCGTATCGGATTATTGACCTTTGGAATATTTTTGTCGGGTTGAAATTTCGTTTTTTTTTTCAAATGAAATTTTTTGATTCGGATCGGGTTGCGTGTCCACGGAAATTATTTTGTTTTGCTCGGTTCGAGATATGGTTCAATGGAATGTTTTTGTCGAGTTCAGATTTGGTTCGGGTCAGATTTCGGGTTTTTTTTTTTCAAATGGAATTTTTAGGTTCGGATCAGGTAACATGTCCACGGAAATTATTTTGTCTGTTGGGATTCGGTTTTGGTTCTTTGGAGTTTTTGTCGGGTTCAGATTTGGTTCAGATCTGATTTCTTTTTTTTTTTTTTTTTCAAAGGGAATTTATAGGTTCTGTTTGGGTAACATGTCCACGGAAATTATTTTGTGTTGCTCGGATCCGATTATGGTTCTTTGGAATATTTTTGTTGGGTTCAGATTTGGTTCGGGTCAGATTTCTGGTTTTCTTCAAAGGGAATTTTTAAGTTCGTGTTGGTTTACGTGTGCACGGAAATTATTTTATATTGATCGGATCGGCGTACAGTCTGTTGTAATTTATTTTTTGGTGTTCGGTCCGGGTTATGGGTTTATAAGTCTAAAAAAATCACCCTGATTGGGAAATAAGTAGTTACTTGTCAATTAGCCTAACCACTGTCTTGGCTCTATGCAATAGACCTGAAAAATATTAGGCTAATTGGAAAATGAGGGATGATTCTCCAATTAACCTATGACATGTGTATCTCAGATTGCAGTAAACATTTAAAGCTGGTTAGAACTCGCGCGATTACGGGTTGAACATAAAAAAGGCAAAAATTCGCCAAAAACGTAAAATAAAAAAAAATTATTCAAAATTTTCGAATTTTTGGTCCCAATCGTTCATGAGCCCCCTACAAGCAACCCGTGTGCCAAATTTCGCAGCCCTGCGCCCTGTGGTTTCCGAGTTTGTGAGGTTACATAGATAGATACGCGCGCGGATTTTAATGTGATAAATGTTATTGCATTCGACCCAGTTAAGCTCTCTATTGTAAGGCGGCATTGAAACATTTACGGTTAGTTTACAAGGTCACATTACAACCGATAGGTATTTATTGAGTGGCATGTATTTTAATGAATTTGTACCTTTTCAATCTCTAGACAATTTTAGGTTACTTCAAAGTTGAATATGAATTCAATTTGTTCATCTAAAGTCTCGACGATCCAGGTTTCTACTTTATGAAAGATGTTTCTATTATCCACTTTATTAAAATGCTTCTAGATTTCAGACCACACCCTTTTAAAATTCCAATACTATGGGTATTTTTGCACACATAATTTAGATAACAATTAAATGAGCTTTTATTTTGCACGAAATTGAAATGATGTTTGACGAAGGTACTGCGCACAATAATCATCACCGAATGTCCTGCTGATATTTGAGGAAAAACTGGATTATAGAAAAGTGCCAGTGGACCTCGATTAGGGGAAGATTCTAGGTAAACACTGACTACGGAGAAACCACAGAACAGGCTCAGAAAGATAATGTAAGTACTTTAGTGAATCACACAGTACTTATAGTCATGAAAACAATTCGATAGAACTTAAGGATCACTGTTTATCATACTGAAATAAGCGGGAAAGTGTTCAATTCTGTATTGCTTTTATACTAAAATGCACATACACTCAAATATTTTTTTTCAACATTCCAAACTTTTGCAATTTATTCAATTTAAACGATTTTACAAAGGTAATACAGTGAGTCTGGTTTTTTATTAAATATTTTTTTTTTCATTTTTTTTTACAATCCTTTCATATCAAATAAATTTTTGGCAGTTTTATTGGAATTTTTCCTTTTCTTTTCATTTAAAAAGATTAATAAGGGGATTTATTAAACTAATCGATTCTGTTATTTTGGACTTGGTAATTAAAGAATGTTATCAATATACCATAAATAGCTTTTAGTTAATTTTTAATCAGATAATAGAGCTACTTAAAAATTTACAAATATGACTGAAATTAGGGAAAATCATTTCATAACGGTGAAATATCGAATTCTGAACTTTTATTGAAATGAATTATAATTTATCGTATGAATGATCCTAAATATGTGAGAAAATACTTGGAAAGCATATGACTTGGTACACTGTAAAAAAAAATCTGTAGTTCTACAGATGTAAAGTTACATGCTTACTAAACTTTCATCTGTAACTGTACAAAAAAATCTGCAAATCTACAAAACTAGTTTTTGTAAAGCTACAGAAATCTGTAACTGTACAAATGAATCTGCTAAAATTAGAGTAATCTTACAAAAATTTTATCTGTAACCTGGGTTGCAGTTACATGAAAAGTTCTAGGCATCCCAGTTTCCTAAAAAAATTCTAGTAACCTTACAGATTTTTTGATTTTCGGCGCAAAAGTGCGTCTGTTACAGGAATTTTTGTTGTTGCCGTTACATAAAAAGTTTTAGGAATCCCAGTTTCCTTGAAACATTTTAGTAACTTTACAGATTTTTTTTTACAGTGTATGTCCTGCTAGTCACATATAAAACAATTATGAATTTAGAAAGTACATGCATTGAAAATTCAGAAAATCCAACAAGTGTTAGAGCTTATGAAAACATTTTCTAAAAAAAGAGTCTTAATCAATCTGAGTTTCTGCCGCGCTTATCGGAGGGACATTGGATTTCAAAATGATAAAAAAACTTATTTTATTTAAAAATTACTTCAAGCACGCCCGGTGATAAAACAAATGCTCATTATTCAGTCTGTTTTTAAGTCTTTACACATTTTGTGTAAAACGATGCGAATTTTGAAAATGTAATGTCAGTTTTTCAAAAGTTATTAAAATAAAATCCTTACTGAGTTAATTTATGAATCACCCTATAGCTTATAGAACAACAGCTAAAAATATTGCTAGTTAGTTCGACAACGCTTTATCATTTCTAAAAAATAAATGATTTCTTCTGAGATTTGTAAGGATCGATAAAATGTATTTGAATTGTTTTTAAAAAGTCCAACATTATGTCTTACTAGATATATTACACTTTTGAAAAGTTTATAGCCTCACTATTAAATTATTTTTTTACTTCTATCATCTTTCGTTTATCTTTTCTTTTCTGAATTAAAATGGAATATGTATAATGCAAATACCTTAATGCAAATACCTTACAAAAAGAAGTGATATCTAATCAAAAACAACTCGTTGTAAATGATGCCGCCAAGCCACAAACTTAAAACGTCAGTCATAAAAAGAAGTGATATCGCATAAAAAGAAGCGATATAGAAGTGCATACTCCGAAAGCCGTGTAAAAATCTATCACTACTCATAATGTTTCCAAAGGAGTCGGCGTGAGGTACAGTATGTGAAAACTGCTTGGCGACCTGCAGGCGTATATTTAATATATGCAGTACCTATACCAATTTAGAAAAATTGTGAAAGTCGAAAAAATATTTTAATTTCTCATTATATCACTCTTATAAATATTTGTAGGAGGAAGATCTGTAATAAATCAGAAAGATTTGTAAGACAAGCAGGAAATGGTATGTAATTATGGTAATCATCTATTATTACAATTACTAGAAAGGTAGCCCGTCAAAAATGACGGAAATTTAGATATAAAGATATATACAACTCATGTGCAAGAATATGAGTTTTCTCGCTTGTTCCGCTGTGATAGATGAAAATAACACATTTTAAGAACGAAACACATTTATGAAAAACTGTGTACAGTAGAAGACCACTAATCTGCACAGTTTGGTTCCAAGTGTTATGCAGATTTGAGGCTTTTTGCGGTCATGTATATTCAATCTTTGTTTACATATTTTTTAATTCATATATTGGCCAATTTGGACTGTTGAGCATTAAAAATAAATAAATAACACACTTGAAGTAAGGTTAAAAACTATTAAATTATCGTATACGATTTCCTGAAATGGTATTATATGTGTGTGCTTCACGATCTTGGTTTCGACGTTGGCGAAATTGGCTGCAACTTGTCATAATCCTAATAGTGTGGGCCGCTATAACAAAAAAATAACCAGTTTTTGTAAAGTTTCTGATATAAAGTAGCTTTCAAAAGCTTGTGTAAAATTGCAGGCCGTTCTCGTGTTATGTCAGTCCTAGGAATAATATTTCTAACACTGAAGATTTTCCATGTATATATGGAATTTAGAAAAGCTTCTCCAAAAGAAAGGTCCTGAAATGACATTGTAATTCCTCTAACTTCAAAGTTTAATCGGGCCCTGATGTTGAGTACTGAAATCTAATAAATACAGTTATTTTGAATATTACAACAGAATTAAACAGTTAAACTTATTTAACTTAAACCCGCTATTACTTCCCGATGTTATTTTTTAGTATTAAGAAAGAAAATTATTTAAAATTTTCAAATTATGCATTTATTATTTTTTTCCGTCTTTAATAACTAAATAATGAAAAAATAGACTTTTGTTCTGAGCTCATAAATATGACAATAAAATAATGTAACTAAGAGACATTGCAAAATTAAATCTTTGTGATTACAAACCATAAACAAACGATACCGCCACCATTTTACCTACTATGACGTCATTAGAATATTGCCCATTGATTGTTGGAGAACTTACTTTGTGAATGATTATCTCAATGATTTAATATTTTTGACGTTTCACGATGAATGAATCACGTGAGTTTGTTTAGGTTTATGGAATGAGAATGAGATATTAAGCTGTGATCAAATTTCAATTGAAGTTATCCAAGGATATATGTATTTTTAATCAAAATTAAAAACAATGCTTTGATCTCGAAATAAAAAGTTTTAGTTTGTATAATTTGTTATTTCTGTTAATTATTTATTTAAGTACTTTTCCATTATAGCGCATTTTTAAAAAAAGCTTGGCGCGATTCGGGCATCAGAAAGTGAGATATGTTGCGAAAATATATAAGCAGCTATGAAAAAAAATCTAATGAACTTTTATCTTTGTTTATATATGCACTTATATGCATAAAAAAATCGTTTCTAAATATATATTTTTTTAATACAAATTACGGCACAGATTTCAGATATGAACCGGGATACCTAACTGGCGCCAAAATGGTGTTATTTTGCCTGCTATGGTAACCCGGCTATTGTTTTTTATTTATTAATAAATTGTTTATGGCACAGATGTCATATTCGCCCCATATTGGCGCGATTTTGTTTGACACCAATATCATATAGGCAACCGGTACTTAACTTGCGCCAAAGTGTCGTTATTTTGCTTGATGTGGTAACCCGGATTATGTTATTTATGCTGTTGATGTTTTCGCCAAATTGGCAACCGAAAAAAATCGCGCCAATATGGGGCGAATATAACATTGTGCCTTGTTTATTTACTTTTATTTTTTGTTTTTTAATTATATAAACTGCTTTGTTCTATAGTTATTATTCAAACTTTTATTTATTTATAGTTATTTCCTTTTCAAAATGATAGCAAATAATTGAAAAATATATAAGTAACTGATATTCGAAAGCGAGATTTCTGCCAAATTGGCATCATAGAAAAATCACGCCAACCCCCATGCGTATATGACATCTGTGCAAAAATTACTTCTGTTTCTTTATAAAAATGGGTAAATAGCTTTTTTTATATTAAATTGTCGGCACAGATGTCATATACGCCCATATTGGCGCGATTTTTTTTTTTTTGACGCTGATGTCATATACGCACCGGGTACTTAACTGGCGCCAAAGTGTCGTTATTTTGCTTGTAATGGTAACCCGAATGTTGTTTATGCTGTTGATGTTTTCGCCAAATTGGCGTCGGAAAAAAATCGCGCCAATATGGGGCGTATATGACATCTGTGCCAAATTGTATACGGCACAGATGTCATATTCGCCCCATATTAGCGCGATTTTTTTCTGACGCCAATGTCATATACGCAACGGGTACTTAACTGGCGCCAAAGTGCCGTTATTTTGCTTGATGTGGTAACCCGGATTATGTTTTTTATGCTGTTGATGTTTTCGCCAAATTGGCAACCAAAAAAAAATTGCACCAATATGGGGCGAATATGACATCTGTGCCTTGTATACACATGGAAAAAATTGCTTGTGAGTATGAAGCAGTAAATAGGTTGCCAGAAAATACGTTGGCAAACTTCTTTCTCGCCAAGAAACTTTTCTCCGAAGTATTGTACATAAGCAATGATTGCTAGAAATGCATTTTTAATTATGATATGCGCTTTTATGTTTCACTACATTTATGCATACTATACTGTGTGTATAAATGCTACAGTTCATATGCAGGGCTACACAGAAGAATTCGTAAGGGTTACTAAGTATGAGAGTAAATTGCTTAAAGGTGGTTTTTAAAGGAGTTATGCAATTTTACGCTGAACTGCATTTAGTTTCCTAAGAAATTTTGTAGAATATAGATAAAATGATATACATGGTCACGCAAAGAATTAGATACATAACCGTCTATGGATGATAATATCTGGAAATGTGATTTCAGTAGTTTTAAGAGTAGTTTAAATTAAATTTTAGCTAAAAAGTGGCATGTAATAACTATGTAGGTACTATTGGCTATGGACGGTAACTGCTGAAATCAATTTTTAAATTTTTTTATGCGTTTCTAAAATGTTTACTTAGTTATCTTGGTACTTCTTAGTTATCCCGTCGACCAAATTACTGTCGCCAAATTGTAAAATTAATTGCCAATAATGGTTGCCATTAATTAATTAATTAAATGCCAATAATGGCCAATAAAACCATTAATTCGACGTTTTATTTGTATTTTTATTTTGTTTTACCATGTTTTACTATTGATTTGGCGATTTATATAATTTGGCGAAATTGGTCGACGGGATATCTAAAAAGTAACGTTATCTTATTTATCTTATTTCCCTAAATAACGAAGTTTTGTTAAAGCATTTAGGATGTGTTGGAAAGTGTTTCATATTCTATGCTTAACGCATGATTTTTCTTTCTTCTTTAGTCTTATTTTGCATTTATTTTATTCTTAATTTTTTAGTCTTATACTGCTTTATAGAAACTTTGGCACAGTTGTCATATACGTTATCATATATTGGCGCGATTTTTTTCTGACGCCAATTTGGCGAAAACATCAACAGCATAAACAACAACATCCGGATTACCATATCAAGCAAAATTGCGAAACTTTGGAGCCAGTTAAGTACCCGTTGTGTATATGACATTGGCGTCAGAAAAAAATCGCGCCAATATGAGGAACGTATATGACATCTGTGCCGAAACTTTAATATTTAATGTTTAAACTCTTCGCTCCAGTCCCCTTGCATATAGTACACACTATAACACGGATAGCGCAAAATAATAGACAGTTTGGTACTTTTCCACTGTAGGGGCTTTGGCATTTTTTTAAAAAAGCTTGGTGTAATTTGGGCATCAGAAAGTGAGATTTGGGTACTTTTCCGTTATGCGGACACCATTGTCGCCAAGCGTAATAGTTGGCGCAAAATCGTGAATTGAAGCATTTGAAAAATAAAAGAAAAACCATTGTCGATACTAAAGTGAGCATTTAAAAAATATAACATTTGAAAATTCCAGACTTCTACGAACTATTTTATCAAATCACAAATATATACTTAAAATAAGTGAATAAATAACTGCTATAAAATAAAGCAATAAAATAAAACTCATATTAAACTGCTGGCATAAAATTACAAATATCTTTTAGCATTTTGAATTAATTAGCGCATTAGCATACATTTTGGCATGGTGTCCGTATAACGGAAAAATATCGAGATTTGGGAACAGATGTCATATTCGCCCCATATTGGCGCGATTTTTTTCTGTCGCCAATATCATATAGGCAACAGGTACTTAACTTGCGTCAAAGTGTCGTTATTTTGTTTGATATGGTAACCCGGATTATGTTGTTTATGCCGTTGATGTTTTCGCCAAATTGGCAACCGAAAAAAATCGCGCCAATATGGGGCGAATATGACATCTGTACCGAGATTTGTTGTCAAATCATATAAACAGCTATGAAAACAAATTTGATGAACGTTTTTGTTTGTTTTATATGTATATTATTGATGTTTTTAGGTACAAATTACATCTGTTTCTGTATAAAATTAGAGAAACGGCTTTTTTATGTTAAATAAATCGTATAAATATCGAAAAAAATGCGTGTGTATAGAAAATGAAACAGTGAATAGGTTCCCGGAAAATATGTTACCAAATTCCCTTTTTCGCCAAGGCACCTATACTGGAAAAGTACCTAAAGCACATTAAAATCGCGCAGTTAGGAGCTCACACAGTACACCATTGTCTATTGGCGGTTATTTTATTAGTAGCATCGGGAGGAAGATGTAAAGATGTACTTTAAATTCTCACCCATAGATTTCGAAAAAATATCTTAAAAGAGTGGAGTTTAAATTAAATTTCGGTGGCCTCCATTATGAAAGAATAATGGTTTTAAATGGGAATTTCGCCAAATCAGCCAGCTATCGCCAAGTTGGCTAACATTTGGCGCTACTGTGATAACCCTGCATTAATATTTTTCAACAATTACTCATTTCAATGAGGTGGTCCTACCGGAATAGTGAGGGACACACAGAGACTTGGATTTTATATAAATAGATACTTTTCATTATTTTAAACATAATTTTTAATTACATAAATACGTTTAATAATACACTGTATTAAAATTAAAGGAAAAACTGGTAAAATGGATCCTGTTTATGACAGATTTATTTCTTAAACGTAAATGTCGTGTTTACAACATAAGGAATATTATATAATACTAGTAGCCCTACTAGAACAGTTACTTATTATTTTACTATTATCTTATTATTATTTTATTTTATTTTATTATTATTTTATTATTATTATTATACAAACTCAAAATGTTTATTACATGTTTACTTAGAAAATCCTCCTTATAAATGTGGTCTTTCTCGTTCAAATAATGGTAACCAACAAATCGATCCCCTGATGTTAAATAAGAATGGGCATGTAAACACCATAAGCTTCGAATTTTCACAGCTTAGTGGGAGAAGTAATACAAGAAGAAAATTGTTAAACAAATACTCATATGTAAGTGCAGGAAGAACAAACATTATAAAAGCCTGCAGGTCGCCAAGCAGTTTTCACATACTGTACCTCACTCCGAGTCCTTTGGAAACATTATGAGTAGTGATAGATTTTTACACGGCACTCGGAGTATGCACTTCTATATCGCTTCTTTTTATGTGATATCACTTCTTTTTATGACTGACGTTTTAAGTTTGTGGCTTGGCGGCATCATTTACAACGAGTTGTTTTTAATTAGATATCCACCTATTATACAGTTATTAATAAAACTTTAAAAATATCTAAAATACAGTAAACAATAACGTTTGATTAGATTTAAATTCATTAGCAATGAATACGTACTGAGATCTAAATATTTAAAACTTGAATTACACGTGAAAAAAGAACACAATTAACGTACATCACGGAATTATTAAAATACTAAATACAGCTTAATAGGTATTTGAAAAGAAATAAATAATATTAGCTGATTAAGATTTCGGTTAATTACTTGTTCTTATGAGCATTTTAAAACTACATATATTTATTTATCATGCAATGAAAGAAAACGCAAGGGATAAGATTGGAATAAAATATTTTAGTTTATTTCTGCCAGTAATCTAATTTAACTCATGTGTAACTTTAATTGAATTTTTCCTTAAAAGTTCATTTAGTGTTACAAACTATGAATTAAATAAATATTTTAATGCCAGTAAAGTATTTTATTCTAATCTTTACCACGCTTGTATCTATTTTCATTGCATGATCTAATAGATACGATTATTTTAAAATGCCCATAAAAGCAACATAAAAAATGAATTCACTCCATAAAAAAATTTCACTCCATAAAAAATGAACATTCTCTCCTATGAAAGAGTGACTATTCACTCCTACCAGGGGTGAAAAACCCACTCCTTTAGCAAGAGTGAATGGTCACTCCTCTGAAAGAGTGATTATCCACCCCTGTTTAGAGTGAATATTAACTTCCCAGGAGTGATTATTCACTCTTTTAGAGAGTCAACGATTCTACTTTTGCTCAGAGTGAATAATCACTCTAAAGAGGTTGGGCATATTTTGACTCTGCGATAGAGTGACTATTCACTCCCACTCCTTTTGATTTAGAGTGTACATTTTCCGATAATACAATAATGAAAATGGCACAAAAACTGCTATCACAGCGTCCTCTTCAGGCGGAATATCCCAAATTCAACTGGGACATGCTGGTCATAGACAAAACGTATATATGAAGTTTGGTTCAATTCTATGCATAACTTTCTATTTTCCGATGATACAATAATGAGAATGGCACAAAAATCGCTATCACAGTGTCCCCTTCCGGCAGAATATCTCCAAATTAAACTGGGACCTGCTGGTGCTGACCATACCGAAAATTCGATGATACAAAAAGAACACACAGGCACACACGGACACATACACCCGGACAGACAGACATTTTGTAAAAGCATGTTTTTCGGGATCTCTGCCCCCTTAAACGTGTGTGGTAAATCCGCCGAAAACCGGAAATCGCAAAAGATTTCTATTAGAATACTTTCATCTATTATAGGTAGAATAAAGTAAACAAGGAAGAAAAAATCATGCGTCAAGCATAGATTATAAAACACTTTCCAATACGATCAGAATAATGTAACAAAACTGCACCGTTTAAAAAATAAAAATATTACGTCTAATTTAACCCTATGGAAACGCATAACACATTTCAAAACCCAAAGTAAGCTGCTACCATCTACAATCGGAAAATTATCGAATTTTTTCAGCAGCCCTGTATATGATATATAGATTTTTATCTATTAACTGCATGCCAAAAATTAGTTCACTTAAAAATACATATACTTCAGTTGAAAATTTCCCTTCAGCAATTTCCTCTAATAAGGACGTCCTGGTACGTGAATACTTTTGTGCAGCCCTGTATATGAAATATAAAATTTATATATAACGAGTAACATGCAAAAAAATAATTAAATTTAACAGCGCATGCCGAGTTTTAAACCGCACACTCCAGCAATTATTGCTCAAAGGCAGTACTGTAACCGATTTCTTTTGTGTGACCCTGTAAATGAATAAAAAAGGCTATGAATGCCCTGTTCTAACGTAATCGTAGTGAAATTCAGTGATTTATATCAGTTTCAATACATTTGAAATAGCGTAATGTCATTAAAATACTCCACAAACGATTTTTTTTCTCACATACCATAATGTAATGGAATACTTTTGAGTGCCCTTGTAAATGAACTATTAATCCTAGATACTTCATATGCAATACCAAATATGCTTTGGTGACCCTAAATAACCTTTATCAATTGCATGGAAATCCGAGTATATTTACGGGAGTTAGAGCGTGAACAGACGGACAGACAAACCGAACGCATAAACACTTTTCAACTTTGTTGGAAAGTGTTAAAAAGTTTTCAGACATAATTCAGAAAACTTATTATGAAACTTATTTACTATAAATTTTGGATTAGTGTTTACTATAACAAAATGCTAAACGGAATGATCTTACCATGTCTTTTAATTAATTTCGTTTAAGGAATAAAAGTCGATTGATCAGTTATTCTAAGAATTATTAATTTCCGAGAAATCCCGGATATTTTTTTCTTGCCTAAAACCCGTTAACTTCTGAAAAACAATAATAAAAAAAAATACAAAATAAAACCGAATTCAAGTTATTGTTCCTTAACTTATTGCACTAATATATACTTTATTGCAGACTGGTTGAGGTTGACATAATTTAGTGAAAAACATTCGGCACAACAGAGTGTTTGGTAGCCTTTTATTTTTGTCCATACTCATTTTTTTTATCCAATTGCTGTCTATATTCCTCTTTTTAGGTGCGTTCGTAATTATATAAATACGAATATAAAATATATAAATACGTAGCACCTATTATAGTCGTCGTTCAGTCCGTCTGTCCGCATATAACAGAGCAAAAACTACCCGACCGAATGATTTGAAATTTTAAATATATAATTGTTGCAAAATTTTGTCGAGCCATTTCAAATTTTATGAAAATCGGATGTATAGTTTAATTACAGGGACAGTCAAAAGTTTATCTTTACATTACGACCAATGGGTAAAATTATTGCAAGTGCATTTTAATGATGTTAAAGCTTTCCAAATGGTCTGAAATTTTAAACATATAATTATTGCGACATTTTGTCGAGTCATTTCAAATTTTATGAAAATCGGATGCAGGACAGTCAAAAGTTTACCGTTACATGACGGCCAATGGGAAAAAAATATTTCAAGTGCATTTTAATGATGTTACAGCCTTCCGAACAGAATGAAATAGATATGCACTTATTGAAGTGCACTAAAATATACATTTAGTACAATATGCGGTCAAAAAATATTTATAAAACTAGTTATAGTACGAACGCACCTCATTTGCCACGTTTGACGAGCAATTTCCAACTTGTTCTTTTTACGCTCTTTTTAACACTTCCCAACAAATGTTGAAAAGTGTTTATGAATTGGGACATCTGTCTGTCCGTGCTCTAACTCGCGTAAATATAGTGCGATTACCATGAAATTGATATGTGTTATTGGTGCTTACTATGGTATGCTCGGTATTGAAAGTTAAAGGTGCAACACTTACGGTTCATTTACAGGGATACTCAAAAGAATTCCGTTACATTACGGCGTATGGGGAAGAATCGTTTGCGGTGTATTTTAAAGAAATTTAGGTACTTTTCGGTTAGCCGGGCGCCAGTGTTATATATACACATATTATACACACACACATATATATATATACACATAAATGTACACACATACACACACACACACACACATATATATATATATGTATGCATAATATATATGTGCATATATATATATATGCATAGATAACACTGGCGCCCGGCTAACCGAAAAGTACCGAAATTACACTGTTTAAACAAATTGAAAACTATATACATCACAGAGATGTACTACAAGCGCTTACTTTAGAATCTGGTGCAGTGCGGTAGTTGGGTGGGAACGCCGTTCCCAGAAATATTTGGTTTGTTACCGTAATATATATATATAATATATATTGGAAGCTCTGGTGTACATATAGTTTATGGTTCATTTACATTTACAGGGACACACAAAAGTATTTTTCCACAGTACTGCCTATGAATAATAATGGCTAGCTTTTCTGTTGTGATACGCCTCTTAAAAGTTAACCATTTCTTTTGCATATTGCTTTGTGTGTATAAATTTTATAGATCCTATACAGAGATACACAAAGTATATAGAGTACATTTCCGTTTATTGTCGGCCATTTTAAACTGTGCTATGCGTTTAATTGAGCTAACTTTTAGTATACGATGTAGTATAAATACCAATCTATAGATCATATACAGGGACGAACAAAAATAAATTCTAATGTTTTTCTAACTATTGATATACAGTATTCTGAATATGTTGGCAAGTATTTCATAATCTTTGCTGGACGCATGATTTTTAGTTCTTGTATTTAACTCAACTTGGTTTTTAACACTTTTCAAAAACACTTTAGTGGAAAAGGGTTTATGAATTCGGTTTGTCTGTCTGTCTGCCGTCATTCCGTGCTCTAACTCGCGTAAATATATCCGGATTTTCATGCAATTATTGGTATATGTTATTGAGGTTTACTGTGGCATGTTAGGTATTGAAAAATAAAAAGTCTAGCATTTATACTTCGTTTACAGGGATATTCAAAAGAACTCCGTTATATTACGGTCTATGGGGAAAAATTGCTTACGGGGGATTTTAATGATGTCATACTATTTCAAACATATTTAAATTTCTACATATCAATGAGGTGCACAACAAGATGCTTACTATAGAATAGGGCAGTAGCGCCAACTTTTGAAAAATATTGGGTGTCCCAAAAAACTTTGGTTAAAATCACACCTCCAATCTCCCTCCCCCCCCCCCCTTAGTGCGTGTGTATGTGGTGACAGAGGCGGGGGGAAGGAGCGAATGTGTAAAGATGGTAATTTAATGTTAAATTCTGCTTTTTCTAAGAAAAATATAAAATCATTATAATTTAATGATAATTTAAATAAATTATATTCTCATAAGCTCTTCATTATAAATATATTAATATTTATTATAAACTAGCTAACTCGCCCGGCGTTGCCCGGGTAGCTTTTTCAAGAAGGCTCACGTTTTGAGCACTTTATCGCCAGAGTAATGGTTGGCGCGGGAATTAATTCAATGCTACGCACTCACCCTTTCCTTTTTTCCTGACGTCTTATTACGCGTAGCGAACAGCAACCCCATTCCTTTGCTGAGAGCTTTCTGCTTAAAACAAAGAGCTTTTTCGAATTAAATGCCTTTAATTATATAATATATATACTAATTCAAACATAAGTTATGTTTTTTAGTTCAATAATATTCATTTATTTGACTTGACTTGACTTTATTTCATTAATTCGCTTCGTTCGAAGAAATTGAGAACGTATTTTATTTTTTAGGAAAAATAAAAACAGACGTAAAGATTTTTTTGTAATAAATATAATTCTATTGATCACGTTTTTATGACACAATTGAACTTAGTTTTATTAGCATTACTACTGAATTAATTTAGTTTTTTTTTCTTTCTTTAAGCGGCATAATTGTGTGACGTGTTGATTGCATTAATAAAACATATTTTCACTGAAATAATTCATTAAAAATTAATTGTTCTTAATTTAATTGCGATTAGACATTAATAGGAAGTTGAAACTAAAATTAATTTGATTATAATTAGATTGAACGATAAATCGTAAATTATTTAACTGTAATTATTATCCTGCAATTAAATCAATCAGTTAAAATAACTGCAAGTTGATGCATGCAATTAAATCAATTACTATTACATTTTAATGCTGTTAAATCTTTATCATTATTTGAGTTTTTGTGAAAAAAACATTGGCCTGCCCCTAGTGCACAAAATTAAAAATCTTTAAAATTCTTCAGTTTTTTATTTTAAAATTTTTGCCATATTTTTAAATATTATTTCATCCTAGTTGTTTTGTTTGTTATTTTAAAATAGTAATTCGTCATATTTGAATAAATCAACTTGATTAATTTGATTAATTTGAATAAATCAACTTGATTAATTTGAATAAATCAACTTGATTAATTTGAATAAATTTGAAAAAAGGCAATTTGAATAAATCAAATTGCCTTTTGGCAATTTCTAAACATCCTGGTTGGGGGTGTGATAGGTTTTTTTCCCCCTGGTTTAGCCTATTTTCACTCGACTTTGGGTACTGTTTCTGCAGAATGATTTGGCATTAAATTAATTATATAAGTTCATCGCAGAAAATATAGTAATTTTCTGCCACAGGTATTTTTTTTTAAATCTTTGTTTATATACATCAAAAATGCACTGAAACTGCATTAATTCATTTTCCCCATAAATTCATCTTCATATGTAATCAAATATCTAGATTTATGAAGGTAAGTCTTTCTTGAACAAGTATGGAATTAATAATACCCAATTGAATGAAAATGTAGATTTTTGAGGATATCAAATAATCAAAATTTTAGTCTATATCATCAAAAGTAATAAGGGCCTTTGATAAAACAGAGTATAAGAGTCCGTAATACAATTTCTTTCGAAGAAGATTTCTTTTCATCTAGAACACATAATTGAAAACATTTCTTTAATTTAGGTAGGACTGTTTTTCTAAAATATGCTAGTTCGTCTTCCGCCCTTTCGGTTCAAAACAAAACACAAGACAACAACGATTGATGTTAGAACTGGCTGAACGTTCTCGCTTTCGCCAACTCGCCAAGGCTGGTGCTGAAAACGTGAGCCTTCTTGAAAAAGCGCCCGGCTACGTCTAAAAACAGCACGAATTGCGAAAAAGCTCTGAAAATCATAATAAGATATCTCGCTGCACAAATTTCGAAAAGAAAAAATAATTATATATTGTGTTTGAAGATTGAAAGTTGATTCCTTTCACTAATGTGGAAAAATGGTAGCAAATCGCTAAAAATCAGATACAAAATTCCCAAAAAATTCGAAAATTGCTATACGAAATCCGAATAAACTTTATTGAAATGAGGGCAGAAATTACTATTATAGCTATTATGTAGTATAGGTATTATAGGTCAAAAATGGAATGTCAAAAAATTGCAGCAGATCGTGAAAAAACGTAAAAGTCGAATTAAAAATCACATAAACTTCAAAAATCACGAAAGTCAAAATTTACTATAATTGGATAAAAGTTTCAAATCTAATTCCTTTGATCAGCGGGCTCTCTTAAAATTTATGTTTGGGAAAGCATGCTAAGCATTGTATCATGTTACTTTTATTCATAATTTAATTTACTTGGATTCCCTTAAATATATTTAATATAAGTTTGTCGTTTGTGTTGCAATAAAATATCTCAATTTGTTGATTTTCTGTAAGCAACTAAACCCTAGTGGTTTACAATGAAAGTCTATGGGAATTTGGCGAAATATTAGAGATATCGCAAAGTGGGCGTCACTTTTGGCGACTAAATTTGATCGCCAAGTTGGCGATAAACTTGGTGGCATTTGGTGAAAGAAATGTGTCCCTCTTACAGTAACCCCCTTATAGGTATGGGGATGCATTAAGTGCTGTTCAATAATCGCATAAAAATTCTCTAAAAATTCAAAAATCGCTGTTCAAATTCAGAATAAACTTTTTTGAAAAGAGAACAAAACTTACTATATTGGGTTAAAAGAAAGAAACCGTTTTATTTTGACTAATGTGGAAAAATCGCCTCGAAACTTAAAAAAGCGCTAAAAAGCGCATAAAAAATTAAATTAAAAAAAATCTAATAAAAAATCGAAAATCGGGCTTCGAGGTGCAAAACTTCATATACAGAGGTACCTTCACCTTCTCCCCACATTTTGTAGCTGTGCGTGCAACTGTCTCTTCAGAACACCGTCAACACACTCACACACAAACTTCTTTCTTTATTATTATGGATAACATAACAACTGCCAACTATTGAAAGCGCAAAAAACTAAATGTCAAGAAAAACATACAGTTTACTCACCTAACTGCTTTATCAATTCAAAAGATTGAAACAGGTGGCAAAATATACACGAAATTTGATTTTGAGAGAAATTTAATTATACATCCGCTGAAAAGTACTCCTGTAACTCTAATTGATGTCCTTACTATTTTACAAAGAAAATTATTTTCAGAACGTTAATAAATCCAAATTTCATTTCAGAATTAAATAAATAAATTAACGAATTAATTGAAATAAGGTGGGCGGAGAGATAAAATGATTGGGTAGGCTGGAGACCCACGGGCCCATATAAGCTGGCGCCACTGGAACAGAGAGTGCATAGCATTCAACGGTCATTTACAGGGACATACAAAATAATTCGGCTACAGATGAACAATAATTGCTAGGAGTGCGTTTTCAGTTGTAGTACGCGTTTTTAAATTAAACCAAATTTTTGCTTATCAATTGATATGTATAAATTTTATAGACCATATACAGGGCTGCACAAAAGATGACGAGTATATTTCCGTTTACTGACAGAAATTGCTGAAGGGGAATTTTCAACTGTGCTGTGCGTTTCCTAACTGAACTAAACTTTAGCATTCATTGTAGTATATATACAAATCTATCGATCATATACAGGGATACACAAAAAAATTCAGAAATTGGGTTTTAAATGCGTTTTCCAAATTGTTTCTTTAAACACTATCTTTGACTTTATTAAAAGGTGAAGTTTTGATACAGTATTCTGAATGTGTTGGAAAGTGTTTCACAATCTATGGGTGAAGCATGATTTTTCGTTGTTGTGATACGTAAAAATGGAATTTTGTGATCGATTTGTAATTCACTTTCGGATATGCTAGAATTATATATATATAAAAAATATATATATATGTACAAAGGGGTGTATCCGATGGCAATACAACATTTTAATATTTTTAGAAGTTAATTATAAATTAATAGCGTAATTTTAAAGCATTTTTCCGTTAGCCCTCCACAGGTGATAAATCGCCAAATATTCTTTATGATTACAATTATGTACGAGTTACATACAACAACAATGGATTTAATGATGCTCCAAAACCATGTTCGCCCCCCCAAAAAAAGGCCAACGAGCTGAGAAAATGCAACAATGAAACATTTTAAACAATAAAAAAGCAAAATAAAATAAATAAATAAATAAAATAAAAAGAGGGCGATATTTTTACTTTCTTCTATCTTTACAAGAAGAAAGTATTGGATTCATGAAAATTTTCGATTTCCGGTATTTGACGGATTTTCACGTTTTAGGGGTCATAGAACCCGAAAAACATATTTTTACAAAATGTCTGTTTGTGAGCCTGTCTGTGTGTGACACAAAATTTGTGGGCGCTCTATCTCAATAACTAATGAACGAAATTTAATAAAAATTTATATTCAGTTAGTCCCTGATATAAATTGGTGCTGATTAGTTTTTGGTGTAAATCTCTCAACAGGTGGCGCTGCTATGCAGCATTTTTCATGATTACCACAATAGCTCAATCTCCAGAACTAATGCACGGATTTTCATCAAACTTCAGATTCAGTTAGTCCTTGATGTGACTTGATGCTGATAACGTGTTGGTGTAAATCGCTCAACAGGTGGCGCTGCTACGCTGCATTTTTTACGATTTCCGCAATGGCTCTATCTCAAGAACTAATGCACGGATTTTCATCAAACTTCAGATTCAGGTATACCTTTGATATGAATTACTGCTGTTTACGTTTTGGTGCAAATCGCTCAACAGGTGGCGCTGCTATGCTGCATTTTTCAGAATTTCCTTTATAGCTCTATTCAATAACTAATGCGCAAATTTTCATCAAACTTCTGATTCAGGATTCTTGCCTGGATATAAATTAGTGCTGTTTATGTTTTGGTGCAAATCGCTCAATAGGTGGCGCTGCTATGCTATATTTTTCGGAATATCCGCTATAGCTCTATCCCAATAACTAATGCACGAATTTTCATCAAACTTCAAATTCAGATATACTTTGATATGAATGGGTGCTAAATGGATGTAATTTCTGGTATTATTTAAATGATTTAATTGACGTGATTTATATAGAAGAAAGTTTTGTGATGGCCACAACATACTAGTTTTAAATATTCTTTTATCAACGAACAGTTTTATACCAATTAAATTATGATTTACGCAGAGAAAACAATTTAGAAATAACTGCTGTTAGCGGTCTCACAGACTGCTGCTTTTTTCAATTTTCACAGTTTAACTTGTAATTTTTAGTTTAACTATGGATACTGGTTAAATTTTGTTTCTTTTATATCCTAGCTCTATCACTAGAGACTTCTGAATAGGTGAATTTTAAGTATAATAGTCCTGTACATAAAGTTTAGTATAGAAATAGTATTTAATAAATGAATGTAGCCTTTTATTCGTCTTTAAATTAAGCGGTCTCACAGACCTGTCACAGTAGTTATGCGACAATTTTTGTCACCGCAGTTAAGGGTTAAATATTTTTTTTTTTTTTTTTTTTTTTGCCACATCTTAAAACTAGTATGTTGTGGCCATCACAAAACCTTCATCTATATAAATCACTTCAATAAAATCATTTAAATAGCACAACAAATTACATGAATTTAGCACCAATTTATATCAAAGTATCTCTGAATTTGAAGTTTGTTGAAAATTCGTGCATTAGTTCTAAAGATAGAGCTATAGCGGAAATACTGAAAAATGTAGCATAGCAGCGCCACCTGCTGAGCGATTTACACCAAAACATAAATAACTCTAATTGATATCAAAGTATACCTGAATCTGAAGTTTGATCAAAATTCGTGCATTATTGAGATAGAGCTATGGTGGAAATTCTGAAAAATACACCACAGCAGCGCCACCTGTTGATCGATTTGCACAAAAACATAAATAGCACGAATTCATATCAAGATCCTACCTGAATCTGAAGTTTGTTGAAAATCAAAGCATTAGTTCTTGAGATAGAGCCATTGCGGAAATTGCAAAAAATGCAGCATAGCAGCGCCACCTGTTGAGCGATTTAGACCAAAATCTATAAAACGTCAATTCATGTCAAGATATACCTGAATCTGAAGTTTGATGAAAATTCGTGCATTAGTTATTAAGGTAGATCTATATGGTGGAAATTCTGAAAAATGCTTCATAGCAGCGCTACCTGTTGAGCGATTTACACGAAAAACTAAACAGCACTAATTCATATCCAGGTATACCTGAATCTGAAGTTTGTTGAAAATCCAAGCTTTAGTTCTTGAGATAGAGCTATTTCAGAAAATACAAAAAATGCAGCATAGCAGCGCCACCTGTTGAGCGATTTACACCAAAATATTTAAAACATCAATTCATGTCAAGGACCAGCTGAATCTGAAGTTTGATGAAAATTCGTGCATTAGTTCTGGAGATTGAGCTATTGTGGAAATCGTGAAAAATGTTGCATAGCAGCGCCACATGTTGAGCGATTTACACCAAAAACTAATCAGCACCAATTTATATCAGTGACTAACTGAATATAAATTTTTATTAAATTGCGTGCATTAGTTCTTGAGATAGAGCGCCCACAAAATTTGTGTCACATACAGACAGACAGACTCACAGAATCACAGACAGACATTTTGTAAAAGCATGTTTTTCGGAATCTCTGACCTCTAAAACGTGTAAATCCGTCGAAAACCGAAAAATTTCACGAATCCAATACTTTCTTCTTGTAAAGATAGAAGAAAGTAAAAAGAAACAGCAAAATTATAATTTTTAAAAATAAATTCACTAGTTCCGCTTTCTACCAAGTGTAAAACTAGTCGGATTTACCAATCCCAAAACTTTCTTCTATCTCATGCATGTTAATACATGAAAATTAGCTACCACACTACCAAAATTAAATGGCAATCCATGCCCATCATCATGATTCTATAGATATGAAATTCCGTGCATTAGTTCTTGAGATATGGCTATCTACGAAATCGTGTAAATACAGCAAAATTCAGCCTAGCAGCCCCACCTATTGGGTGCTTTACAGCAAAACCTATGTTAAACAAAACTACCAAGCAACCACTTACGTCAAAGTCTAACTGAATCTGAAGTTTGGGGAAAATCCGTGCATTAGTTTTTGAGATAGAGTTATTGCGAAAATCATGAAAATGCCAGCATAGCAGCGCCACCTATTAGACGATTAACACCAAAATCTAATCAGCAACAACATGTGTTAACATCTAACTAAATCTGAAGTTAGATGAAAATTCGTGCATTAGTTTTTGAGATAGAGCTGGACTAACTAAATCTGAAGTTTGATGAAAATCCGTGCATTAGTTCTTGAGATAGAGCCATTGCGGAAATCGTAAAAAATGCAGCGTAGCAGCGCCACCTGTTGAGCGATTTACACCAACATGTAATCAGCATCAAGTTACATCAAGGACTAACTGAATCTGAAGTTTCATGAAAATCCGTGCATTAGTTCTTGATATAGAGCCATTGCGGAAATCATAAAAAATGCAGCATAGCAGCGCCACCTGTTGAGCGATTTACACCAACACCTAATCAGCATCAAGTCACATCAAGGACTAACTGAATCTGAAGTTTCATGAAAATCCGTGCATTAGTTCTTGAGATAGAGCCATTGCGGAAATCATAAAAAATGCAGCATAGCAGCGCCACCTGTAGAGCGATTTACACCAACACCTAATCAGCATCAAGTCACATCAAGGACTAACTGAATCTGAAGTTTCATGAAAATCCGTGCATTAGTTCTTGAGATAGAGCCATTGCGGAAATCATAAAAAATGCAGCATAGCAGCGCCACCTGTAGAGCGATTTACACCAACACGTAATCAGCATCAAGTCACATCAAGGACTAACTGAATCTGAAGTTTCATGAAAATCCGTGCATTAGTTCTTGAGATAGAGCCATTGCGGAAATCATAAAAAATGCAGCATAGCAGCCGCACCTGTAGAGCGATTTACACCAACACCTAATCAGCATCAAGTCATATCAAGGACTAACTGAATCTGAAGTTTCATGAAAATCCGTGCATTAGTTCTTGAGATAGAGCCATTTCGGAAATCATAAAAAATGCAGCATAGCAGCGCTACCTGTAGAGCGATTTACACCAACACCTAATCAGCATCAAGTCACATCAAGGACTAACTGAATCTGAAGTTTCATGAAAATCCGTGCATTAGTTCTTGAGATAGAGCCATTGCGGAAATCATAAAAAATGCAGCATAGCAGCGCCACCTGTTGATTGATTTACACCAACACGTAATCAACATCAAGTCACATCAAGGACTAACTGAATCTGAAGTTCCATAAAAATCCGTGCATTAGTTCTTGAGATAGAGCCATTACGGAAATCATAAAAAATGCAGCATAGCAGCCGCACCTGTAGAGCGATTTACACCAACACCTAATCAGCATCAAGTCATATCAAGGACTAACTGAATCTGAAGTTTCATGAAAATCCGTGCATTAGTTCTTGAGATAGAGCCATTTCGGAAATCATAAAAAATGCAGCATAGCAGCGCTACCTGTAGAGCGATTTACACCAACACCTAATCAGCATCAAGTCACATCAAGGACTAACTGAATCTGAAGTTTCATGAAAATCCGTGCATTAGTTCTTGAGATAGAGCCATTACGGAAATCATAAAAAATGCAGCATAGCAGCCGCACCTGTAGAGCGATTTACACCAACACCTAATCAGCATCAAGTCATATCAAGGACTAACTGAATCTGAAGTTTCATGAAAATCCGTGCATTAGTTCTTGAGATAGAGCCATTTCGGAAATCATAAAAAATGCAGCATAGCAGCGCCACCTATTGAGCGATTTCCACCAAAAACTAATCAGCATCAATTTGTATCAAGGACTAACTGAATATGAATTTTTATTAAATTCCGTGCATCAGTTCTTGAGATAGAGCGCCCACAAAATTTGTGTCACACACAGACAGACAGACAGACTCACAGACAGACATTTTGTAAAAACATGTTTTTCGGGTTCTCTGACCTCTAAAACGTGTAAATCCGTCGAAAACCGGAATTCGAAAATTTGCACGAATCCAATACTTTCTTCTTGTAAAGATAGAAGAAAGTAAAAAGTGGTGCGATTTCCATAACCCGTTTCGGTGTCCATGCTAAATTATTGAATTGTAATAAAAAAAGTCGGAAATTGTACGTCAAACGTGGCAAATGAGGTGCGTGCGTACTAGAGTCCTGCATCGGGTCGGGTTACCCGCAGCCGACCCGACTGGCGGTTCGGATTGGCGCTCATTTTTTTTTGTTGTTGCGGGTCGGATTGGCTTCCACATTTTTAATGCAGGTCGAGTTGTCTTTTATTGTTTTGGGTTCTTTTCGGTTTGGGTTTTGAACCTTCACCTACAGGTTCGGATTGACTCGAATTTGAAAAGAATGTCCAAACTATTTTCTCATGTTAAAAATCTATATACAATAAGACCTTTATAATAGCTTTTCTCCCAAAAGGCGGACACCTCCATTTAGCGAACACTTTTCCAATTCCTAAAATTTATATATTTGAACGCTTATATCTCTGAATAATGAGCATCTCTTAGTTTATACACACGCTATATTATGTATGTGTACATAAACTATCAAAAACACGATGCATGTGTTTTTGTGTGTATCAAAAACGAAATTTTAATAATATTTTTCATATTTCGAAAGAAGAAAAAACGGTTCTTAAGAAAGATTAATCTATGATCGCATTCCTTATATACATTTTATTTATGGAATATAATATATAAACGTACATATTCAAATGCGTATTTATTTTCATTTGAAACATAGTTGTTCTCAAACTTTTTGTGGAAATCCCAACAACCTGAGTGGTAAAAAACCTAATATGACCCGCAAGAATGCTTCTAGTGTGAACCCGACTTGCAGAAAGAAAATTAGGTTCATTCCGATCCGAAACTAGTATGTTGTGGCCATCACAAAACTTTCTTCTGTATAAATCACGTCAATTAAATCATTTAAATAGTACAAGAAATAACAACGATTTAGCACCAATTCATATCAAAGTATATCTGAATTTGAAGTTGGATGAAAATTCGTGCATTAGTTCTTGAGATACAGCTATAGCGGAAATTCTGAAAAATGTAGCATAGCAGCGCCACCTGTTGAGCGATTTACACCAAAAATAAGCAGCACTAAATGATATCAAGGTATACCTGAATCTGAAGTTTGTTGAAAATCCAAGCATTAGTTCTTGAGATAAAGCTATTGCGGAAATCGCAAAAAATACAGCATAGCAGCGCCACCTGTTCAGTGATTTACACCAAAAATTAAGCAGCACTAATTTATACGTCAATTCATGTCAAGGACTAACTAAATCTGAAGTTTGATGAAAATCCGTGCAATAGTTCTTGAGATACACCTCTTGCGGAAATCGTGAAAAATGCCGCACAGCAGCGCCACCTGTTGGGCGATTTACACCAAAAATTAAACAGCACTAATTTATATTATGCACTAACTGAATCTGAAGTTTGATGAAAATTCGTGCATTTTTTCTTGAGTTAGACCCATTGCGATAATCATAAATAAGGCAGCATAGCAGAGCCACCTGTTGGGCGATTTTCACAAAAAAGTAATCAGCACCAAACTATATTCTGGACTAACTGAATCTGAAGTTTTATGAAAATCCGTGAAGTAGTTCTTGAGATATAGCTATTGCAGAAATCGTGAAAAATGCCGCATAGCAGCGCCACCTGTTGGGCGATTTTCACCAAAAACTAATCAGGTCGAGTTTATATCAAGGTCTAACTAAATATAAATTTTTGTGAAATTCTGTGCATTAGTTCTTTAGATAGAGCGCCCACAAAATTTTTGTCACATACAGACTCACAGAGTGACAGAGAGACTCACAGACAGGCATTTTCTAAAAACCATCAAATCGTGTTCTGAACATTTTAAAGCGTATAAATCCGTTGAAAACTGAAAGTCGAAATTTTTCACGAATCCAATACTTTCTTCTTGTAAAGATAGAAGAAGATAAAAACAAAATTCGGGATAACCCGACCCGATGCTTGACTCTGTTCAACGATTCCGAGGTGTTCGCTATCCAGAGGTTTTACTATATTTTAATATTAAAAAATACAGATTTGTTCTTTCTTCTATGTAAAAAACAAAAATGGTATTAGAAATGCAATTAATTGTACATCATTTTTCATAATGGCATTAAAACAGGATTTATTTTTCTTTCATTGCGGGTTGAGATACCTCGGGTTAGGGTAATTGCGGTTTCCGGAAATTATTCCTGCGGGTTCGGGTCGGGTGGCGGGTTGACTTAAAATGGAATTTGCGGGTTGTACCCGACCCGCGCAGGATTCTAGTTCGTACTATAACTAGTTCTATAAATATTCAGATCTTTGTGCAATAGCTGTTGCATTCTTACGCAAAAATGCATGAATACAAAATTTATAGTACGATTATATATATTAAATTCAGTAATACGGGAATAATAGGACGTCATCACTATGGCAACCTAGAATCATTACCTATCATGGGATATCATTGAATTAATTACATGTGATAGGATTTAATAGAATGAAGAAAACTTGTATTAATATCTTTTAAGTTTTAAGAAATGACGGACAAAATTCTGCAACGATTATATATATTAAATTTCAAATTCAAATTGGATAATGTAGTTTAACTTATTTTTTTTAAATCATCTTTGAAGTAATAAAACACATTATGTGTAATTTTAATTTTTTGAAAAAATTAAAATTTTGTTTAAAAAAAAACTATGTTTTTAATTTATTTCTCTACCTGATCTCTTGCTTGCGTAATTTTTTATCTAGTTGTATTTGTGATACAATATTACCACACTTGTTAACGAATTTTTGATCTAAAGTGTACCATTATAATTTTTGTGAATGACTCCTATTTTTACTGACAAAGTAGTCTTTTAACTGGCACAAAAGATGATATAAGTCAGCTTTTTCTTTTATTATAAATCATTTCTTTTATTATAAAACACAGATGTGCAGTTTTTTGTAACGTTCCCATTGGAGAAACAGGAAAAGTTTTCCTAATTGACCAATTTGGCCTAGAGGTGTCATATAAAAATTTAAAATCTGTAACTTTTTGAAATTTAATGAAAGGACTATTTCGTTGTCTTAATCCCATTTAATACCTCATTTTAAACACTTTTGCAATTTACATTGCCTACTTATCTCCAACAGATAAAAAATACATGCGTTTCCCTCTCTTTTGGACAACCTGTATATTCATGCTGATACAGATTAAAAGAATCAGTGAAATTTTAAATAGCATAACAATGGCTAAACGGGATGTTTCGAAAAATTTAGCATGCCAAGATTTTAACATCGAAATATGAATGTACTTATTGTGCCTATGATTGTTATATGTGACTTCCATTTACTCATTTATTTATTTGTTGCAATTTTATCAAACATTAAAATAAATATTAGAATTGTTACGCCCAAAATATGAATTGCTTAAGTTGTTTCATTAAAAGCCAACAGATGGCAGTACTAGTCTATATTTGGAATCGACTGATAAATGATTACTGAGCCAAAGTTTTTGTTTCAACTCAAGGAATGATTTGCTCAAACTTATGGGATTCTAGGGGACAAATTTGTGACGGAAAAAAAAAAAAAAAAGCAAAGAAAAGACTGAAAAAAAAAAAGTAACTGGCAGAGAAAATAATAAATACTTAAGATAAAAAATTGGTTGCAAGTTCGCGTAAACATCATGGCTTCAAGTAGAGATAGGTTCGGTGGTTCTCGCGTTTAACAAGGTTATTTAAAAAGAAGAAGAAATGAAAGAAAACCACGCGAAGTAAAATATCTATAAAAAATCCGCAGATAAGGATAAAAAAACAAATATCGCAACACACACACACACAAAAAGATGTTTACTGTCGCAACCGAAAGCAACGAAGCGGGAGGATGATTTGAAGTGCCTTTATAAGAGAGTGCGCACAAGAAAACATTATCAAGTTTTCTCCAAAATTACTCCCCAAATTTTGCCACTCTTTCACTAGTTACAAAATAATGGTATTTTATCCACTCAAATTAACTGTCCAATCATCATTGCCGTTTTTTATACATTTATTGCAAAATTTCAGCTCTTATGACTGAATATTCTAACTGGGTTTTCTTGTGCAAATAATGTCATTTCTGTAAGCAAAATAAATAAATAAAAATATCGTATTTCAATTATTATATAAGTAGAACTAGAAGAAATAAAGAAGAAGAATCATTGTTCGTAGATATCTAACATTTTCAACCACATTAATGCTAAATTTTCGTCGAAATCGTACTGTAAATGATAGCTTGAGAGAAGAACAAAAAAGGGTTAAAGAATAAAATATAATAACAACAAAAGATGAAGAATGCTTTGCAATATAGGATGAACATTTTTATAGAAATATCTGAATCTTAAAAATTAGTTGTAAATTATAATTATATGAGCTGGATATTTAAAACGTCATCATTGTATGAATTAGTTTTATTTTGATGTTTGAGCACTACCGAGAGCCCTACACAGAAAATTTGGATTAAATCTTAAATCATACTCAAAGCAAGAGAATTAATTTTTTCACTGTAACTGTCACATTGAAATATTGTTTGAGTCGGAGAAAGTTGCGCAAGATATTTTTTCCCGATAATCTTTGAGTAATTTATTGTTTGAGCACGATAAGCCAAGAGTAAAGAAAGCTCCTTAGCTCAAAGAAACTTCAGCTAGGCTCAGCGGGCTCAGCTGCCAGCTATTTGAGTAGCGTTCTACACATTGGAAGAATGAGAATGAGCTTTCGTAGCGTCTGCTCATGATTGGCTGGATTTTGCTCATGAATTGAGCTGTTCTCTTTCTCACTGTACGGTTAAGTCCTTTAGTGACGATTTGTGACGCTCTCTTTGTGTTTATACTATTATTTTGATTGTTTTATGTAGCGATATCCGATCAACTTAAACTTTTACAAAATGGAAGTGGATAACAATTGTCTAGATGAAAATACTGAAGACAATCAAATAGAAAGAGCTAATTCTACTCCCGGATCAGAACAAGTAACTGAAAGTGGCACAACTTCCGAATACGCGGATGTATGGAGCGATTTTAGATGTGTTTTTTGTAATCAAGACGTTAAAAACATGACTGTTCCGAAACTTTTACCTTGTTTACACACAGCATGTGAATCGTGTTTAAATTCTGAAGCAAACGGCGATTCATCTCCTTCATCTTCCAGCACCGGTAAGAAAATATTTTTTATTTTATTTTATCCTGTTACATACTTCTGAATTAACTTCACGTTTGCGGATTTTAAAAATGTATTCTTTGTTTATTCAGGAGCATAATTTACTTCGCTAATAATTTGCTTCACTTCTGGTTTTAACAAATGATATTACTTAGTGTTACCAAGATTTAAAATTAATAATATTATTGAAATGCATTAATGGGATCATTTAGGTCTGCTTTATGTTTCATGAAATAATAATAAAAACTCGTGCAGTTATTTAGTTGTGTACGTTAATTCCTCGAAAGAAATCATGGGGAAAGAATATTCTCCCGTGGAAGACTACGTAAGATTGAAGAAGGGCACTGACCCATGGATTCACATCATTGCGTATAATCTAATATTAAGATTGTACATATACAGAGGTCAACCCAAGCAAAATTTGGTGCCTAATTAGGACCCCTTCACAAAAATTCATTTAATAAAACAGGCGCCTTCACGAAATTCCTCTTAATAAAACAGGTTTTTCACAAAATTCCTTTTCATAAAATAAGCCCCTTCACATTTTTTTTTTCTTAAGAAAACAGACCCCTTCACATTTTTTTTTTCTTCAGAAAACAGGCCCCTTCACAAAATTTCATTCCATAAGAACATACTCTTAATTAATTATTTTTATTGTGTTAGGTTTTAAAGTAGGTAATTTGCAACCAAAAACAAGTTCACCTAAAAGGAAAACTTTATCAGGAGGACTTAATGAAGTTGTTATTAATAAATGCTTTGTTCGAATTTGATTAATAGAATTTAATCTTTCGTTACAAAATGTTATTTTTCACAAAAAATAATAAATTTCACAAAAATAACTTGTAATTTTTCACAAAATGGGCCCCAAGAAGAAAAAAAAAAAAAAAACCGGATCGACCCCTGATATATTATGCATAATTTATAAGGTACTTCTTAGTTATCCTGTCAACCAGTTTTGCCAAATTATATAAATCGCCAAATTATACATATTGACATAATTTTTATTTTAAATGGTGAAAGAACAAATACATTTTAGTAAAACATTAATAAAAATACAAATAAAACATCGAATTAATGGTTTTATTGGCATTTAATCTTGCAATTAATTAATTAATGGCAACCATTATTGGCATTTAATCTTATAATTTAGCGACAGTAATTTGGTCGACGGGATAACTAAGAAGTACCATTTATAAATATATAAACACTTTTAAATTAAATTTTTGGCTTGAACGTAAAATTGCTTAAGGTTCATTCGAATTTTAAAAGTTGATCTTAGAAGTAAGAGTACAAAAAGAAACTTTTTAAAGGTTATAGCTTTTAATAGTTCTATTTAAAATTACCATTTGATCTCCATGGAAGTTGTTTAAATTTTAAATGGTATTAATATTTTAAAGGAGGACTTTTACAAAGTTTCCGAAAGAATTCATCTTGTATCTTAAGCCTTCCTCTGGCTCAAGTGTGAAGAAAATATTAAATGATAGAAGATATAGGTCAAAATTGGGAAATTTCATTGGCGGCCACTGGCCGGTAGGACTAATTTTTAAAGTGCCCACTTTCTTTAAACTAGCAGCCACTTTTTTATTTCAGAATGCTAAACAGTAAAATTTCTATAAATATTAATTTAAAACTGAGTAGCCCAAATAAATATGTTAATATAAATATACTGGAACAAAAATAAGTAGAATCCTTGATGAAATGCAAGAAAATTAAAAACTCCTTGTAAAAAAGTCGTCGGAAAGGGGCCGCTGATAAACAATTCTTCACTAGCCACTTTTTTTCATTTACTGGCCCTGTGGCCGGTGACCAGTGCTAATTTTGACCTTCAATAGAAGAGGAAGAGATGTGTTAATTTTTCAGTGCATAATATTTTAAGATGAAGTTAATTAACTTCTTTATTATTTTAACTCAATAATACTTAATTGGTAAAGAAACCATAAGAGAATTTTCCATTTGAGTGATAAAGCAATATAAGCCAGATGTCCTGGCTTCTACTCCTGGCCTGGGCACTTTTTCACTGAGTTGGAAAATTTCAACTCTTAAAATAAACTTATTATGTAAGGTTAGCGGCGATAAAGGTTTAAACACCGCTTCAGGATCCACTGAGAAGAATCTTTAAACAGAAATAACAGTCCTTCTTTTCTCCATGGACCCAGTAGCAGAAAATTCTCTTAAGTGCCTGCGAGAGCTACTTCAGGGGCAGAAAATAATCTGAAGCACTTTTACAATTGAAGTGTTAATTAATCAAATAATCACTTACCTGTATTGTCTTCATGCATTTTATTCATTTTAATTAATAATAATCTTAAGTTTTTGTATTAAGTAATAAAGAGTCAAACATAATATAAAGCAAAATAAAGGTACGATGGAAAAAGAATCTGCAAAAGGGAAAAGAAAATCTGGGATGACTGTTTCCTGTCTTTCTGCTACCTGGTCCATGGATAGCATTCTTTTGACAAATATTTAATAGAGGTAGCACTAGTTCTGTTGGAACAGATGTTTATCTTCCCGCAAGCTGCCATCTTGGATCCTTATCCTGTTTTGTGTTGTAAAATTTGGTTATTATTATTTTTGTATATACATTATGGACTTTTCAGGGGTGGGGTTGGAGAGTGTGCACAACATTTTGAAGTACATTTTAAGTTATCCAATTTAGTTTTTTTTTTAAACAGCCTGTAATAAATTTTATGTAATTTTTTTGCATATATTTTTTTCTAATACTTTTGTGCAACAAAGATTTTTGTTTTATGAAATTATATTGTTTGTTTTAATAATCAATAAAAGTAGCAGCAGTAGAATTGGTAAAAAAGTGTCACTAATCCGCAAAATTTGGAACTTTGCAGAAAAAGATTTAGGGGAAAAAACTTAATTTTTGCACTTGTAACTTTTATTTATTTATTTTTTTTTTTAAATACCAAAAAATTAAAAATATTTCCCAATTTTATGTACGATTTATTTATTGTTTGCCGAAGATGATTCTTTTCCGAATTTTCCAACAATTGAAAAAAGTCGGCCATCAGTCTGGAAATTCAGACATAGAAAAAATATTGCAAATTTCAACAAATGGTTAGCAATGGTCGTGATCAAAAATATGAATTTAGCCAAAGGACTGCGGGAAAAACACGAATTTCTTCAAAGGATCATGAAAAAAAACCAAGAATTTTGTCAGAGAATCGCGGAAAAAAGAAAAAACGAGAATTTTGTCAAAGAATCATGAAAAAAACGAGAATTTTTTCAAAGGATCGCAAAAAAAAAAAACTAGAATTTCCTCAAAGGGCCTTGGTAAAAACTCATCAGCCTCTTAAAAAAATATTCCTATGAATGGACCTCTCCGGACAAAATGTGATTCAGTTTTTTTTCAGGGTTCGCAAAGCTGGGCCCAGTTCGAAAAAACCCGGTGGGTTTTTTCAGAATGGGCCCACTTGAAAAAGCCCACTGAAAAACCCATAATGTGGGTTTTTTCAATTTTCAGAAATATTTAAAATTTTAAACAACATATACATTTAATGAATTTAAGTCATTTCAGTTAATTTTGAAAAAAAAAAAAATATATATATATATATAACAGCCATTACATAAAAACCCGAGGTAAAATAAAAATATATTTTAGCACATTGAAATACTTTACTAACATAGAACATAGTAGGCAACATACATAGTACATAATTATAGATAAAGACATATCATAAGAATGCCTTTATATAAAAAATTCAAATAAACTATATTCGTGAAATTAAAAGTATGTATTTTTACTTTCTTCTATCTTTACAAGAAGAAAGTACCTACTTAATTTGTAAAAAATTTCGACTTCCAGTTTACGATGGATTTATACGTTTCGGAGACGATTTGATGGTTTTTAGAAAACATCTGTCTGTATGTGATAAATCTTTTGTGGGTACTCTATCGCAAGAACTAATGCACAGAATTTCACAAAACTTTAGATTCATTTAGATCTTGATGTAAACTGATGCTGATTAGTTTTTGGTGTATATTGCCCAAAAGGTGGTGCTGCTATGCTGCATTTATCTCAATTTTTGCAACAGCTTTACATCAAGAATAATGTACAGATTTTCATCAAACTTCAGATTCTGTTACAAGTTAAGTTGTTGCTTATCAAGTTCTGGTGTATATCGCCCAATAGGAAGCGCTATTATGCTGCACTTTGTTCACGATTGCAGCAATAACTCTTATCTCAAGGACTAATGTACGGAATTGAATAAAAATTTAGATTCAGTTAGACATTGATATATACTGGTGCTGATTGGTTTTTGGTGAATATCACCCAACAGTGGCTCTGTTGTGCTGCATTTTGTATGATTTCCGCAATATTTCAAGCATTGATGCATAGATTTTCATCAAATTTCTGATTCAGTTAGACGTTGACGTAAGCTGTTGCTGATTAGGTTTAGGTGTAAATTGCACAGCAGGTAATGTTGGTATGCTGAATTTTTCAAGATTTTTGCAAAATCTATATTTCAAAAACTAATGCATGTAATTTAATCAAACTTAATATTATGTTTCATTTTCATGTAAATAGATCCTTATTAGACTTTAATGTAAACTGAACAACAGGTGTTGATTTTATAGTGTTTTGGGTTGAAAATTTTGGTTGTGGACATCTAAGATAGTGGGTTCCAAAATTCAATGATTTATTTGAAACAATGTAATACTTACATCTCCTTGTTAAATGCATCCAATTCAATGATCCTATATTTTACAATCCTTGTGATGGGCATAGATGTGGTACTGTGATTGCGAATTTTGAATTATTAACATGTATGAGATAAAGTTTCGGGATTGGCACATCCGACTGGTTTATCCCTTTTTTTCTTCCTACTTATATATTTTAAATATTAATATTGTATTCTTATTTGATTTTAAAGCAAATTAGCAATTTTATATTTTCTAAAACTAATTTGTGAGAAACACTGACACTTAATTGATTTAAATTTACATAATTTATACAATCTTTAACTTGTAAAATAGCATTACAATTATATTGTATATAAGGGAACAATGCCTTTTTTTTATGTATAGTATATATGATATATAAATAATATAGTATTACAATAATGTAATATCGCATACATTGTACTTTTGAAAAAACCCGATTTTCCCCGGGGAAAATTGGGTTTTTCATGAAAAAACCCATGTGGGTTGGGTTTTTTCAAAAAAACCCGGGTTTTTGCGAACCCTGGTTTTTTTAGAAGCAATGTCACATTATTTCTGTGAACACAGTGACTGGCCAGGGCCGTGCGAAGGGGGCAATCGCCCCGGGCACAAAAATTGAGGGGTCGCCAAATTTATACTACAAACTAGGGATTGACCGAAGCAGAAATTTTGCCGAATACCGAAGCTTCGGTATTCGGCAACCGAATACTTGAAACTTTTTAATATGCACTTTTGCATATATTAGTTTTTTTAATAAGCTTTAATTGAAATTAAATTCTCAATAATTTAATTCAGTACATTTTTATTCTTAAATCGAATTACACAAAAAAATTTAATGACTTCTTTCCACTCACAAATTCATTAACCCATCACTTATTTTTATTTTATCACTAGTCAATACCCAAAAATAACCTATGAAAGTATTAAACTATACAGGGTATTATTAAGGATGAGGATTGTCAGAAAAACAAAAGTTCATTCAAATAAAAAGAAACAATGTTGTCATTAAGCTGATTTACTGATTGTCTAATTATAAACATATTGAATAGGAATTTTCTCAAAATACAAAAGGTATGTCAATTTGTATATTTAATTATTTTCTGTCAAATTGTTGATAGAATATTTATATTTTGATTAATATTTTAACATTGTGTTGATGAAGAATAGAAATTTGAGCGATTTTCATATAATGGTTAAAAGCTATAGGATAGGCATAGGAGTATACTTATTTGATGTGTGTAGTTTCTTTAATATACACCTTAGATATACAGATATGAACTCTGATATACTTATTTGATGTGTATATTAAAGAAAATACACATTAAATAAATTTAAATAAAAAAAAAACTAATGTAGAAGTAAATAAAATTAAATGATAAGGGAATGATCCGCATCTTCTTTGCATTTTTTCTTTGTTGTAGACAGTTGTTTTGATTTCACACCTATATAGACTATTTTAGGAAGGAAAAAGTTTTTTTTTTAATTAAAAATTGCCTTTGACTTGTTTTTTGTAGTGCAGCTTAACTCATGCACATAATATCGAAACTCATTGTTTAGCCTATTCTACTGCTAAGTAAAAGAATTCTTCTACTTCTAAGAAAATACTTATCGGCAATCATTCGGCCGAATACTTAAAATTATTCGGCCGAAGCCGAATATTCGATTTACATGCCGAACCACCGAATACCGAATCAACTATTCGGTATTCGGTCAATCCCTACTACAAACCTCTTTTTTTCTTCTCTTTTGTAAAAGAAAATGTATATTTACATAATTGGAACTTTTTTCCCAATGGAACAGGGTTGCAAAAAAAAAAAACGGCTAAAATTAAAAAAAGCCACACCGGTGGCTTTTATTGGTTTTAACTGGCTTTTTTCATCCATAATTGGTCTTTTTTGGCCATAATTAGCTTTTATACAATGTAGCATTGTAATTATACACTACACATTTTAAAGTGTTTTTAATTAATTTTAATGACATTTAATTGATTTAGAGTAGTGATGGGCGATTCTGGAAAATTTGAGAATCGATTAAAATCGACATCGTATAAAACAGAATCGATCACAATAAGAATCTATTCCCAAATTCTAGAATCGATATTTCGATGTTCACAGATAAGCTCAAAAATAGTAATTCCAATACGTAGCGAATCAGCAGGGTCGTAACAACTACCTCTCGCCCCTCACCTCGCCTCACCCACATTTATGGGGGCTCTAGACAATGTCAGGGGTCCAGAAGTAAGCTACCTTTGAGTCGTATAATAAGGTTTTGTAACCTTTAAAATTATTACTTTTAAGTTGTAATTTTAATAATAATTCATATTATATTTAAATTTATTTAAGAAAGATCTCAGTCAGATAAAAAAAAGAAAGAAATGATTTTTTTTTCATCCGGAAATGATGTATTTTCTACTCTTATTTCCTTCAACCAAACAAATGGGGACTTACTTCCTATAAACATCATTCTTCTTAAAAATGTGCAGATGAGCGAAATTTTGAAGGCTCTAAATTTGTTTTAAAAGTTAAATGGTTTTTCAGTCTTTTTAGGGTCTCCTATAAGCGTGGGGGAAATGCAATTATTGCAAATCTTCTTTCAAAATAGCTGTGATGATGTAATTAACCAATCATCACTTGCCACATACTAATTATCCCCCAATGAATAAGCAAAATTCTCTATTTCATAATATATTAAACTAAAATTTCTTTCCCTTTTTAAAATATATATTTCCTTATCTCATTTACAGTTTATAAATATCTTTCTCTTTAATGTTTACATTCTCAGCTGTTAACAACAAAAAAAAAGCTCTCATCCTAGAATCATCAACAGTGAAATAACAAACTTTTCTCTGGTTAACAAATAAATAAAAATATATCCTTTGATTATATGGGTTTTTTTTCCAGCAGTATCTAAAAATTCTAAACAGTTATTGACTCATTCCCTGACAGTGTCGGACGTGGAACATGAATCTGCAAATATCATGATTTTCTTTCTTTTTTTATCTTTTCTTTTTTTTTAATAGCGTTCTCGTTCTTATATCTAGAACAAAAAATTGAAGCAAATCGGATGCTTCTATCAAGAGTTATCGCGTTACGTACATACAGAACCTGCGGGCACATTAGCTCTCAGGCTTTGATAGCCTGTGAGCTAAAAATAAAAGTGCCCAGTTAAACTGATGGCATTGAGCTCGCAGGCTATTCACACTAACTGTATATTATACTCTTATTTCAAAGATTAATGCCCCTCGAAAAATAAATTAAGGGAGTATTCCCCCCCCCCCCCCCGTTTCCCCTCTTTATACTTAACCAATGATCCACGAAATGTCATTAGGAAAGCGCCTTATCGAAATAAACCGGTATACCAAATTTGAAGCAAATCGGATAGGGAAAACCCATTTATCTAAATTTAAGAGGGGTATTATACCCCTTCCCCCCTTTTATATTTAACCAATGAACTTCCAAATCTAATTAGGGAAGCGCCTTATCAGAATAAACCGGTATACCAAATTTGAAGCAAATCGGATAGAAAAAATTCATCTCTCTAAATTAGGGGGTATTAGCCCCCCATTCCCCCTCCCTTTAGACTATAACAATGAACCTTCTAATCTAATGAGAGAAGCTCGTTATCACAATTAAACGGTATACCAAAATCTGATAATTCTGCATAAAAAAAACATTTATCTAAGTTAAGGGGGGATTAGCCCCCTCCCCCCTTTATACTTAACCAATGAACCCCTAAAACTATCAAGGAAGCGTCTTATCAGAATGAACCTAGAAAGAAAATTGAAGCAAATCGGATATTTTTATCAAGAGTTATCGTGTTACGTACATGCATACCAGTGCTTGAAATTCAATTTTTCATAGGAGGGGAGTCTCCCTACCAACATTTATAAATGGAGGGGGGTTGAGCTATTTGGGAGCGAGAAAAAAATATGAAACCCACTGTTATTTTACACGCTTTTTAAAGATTTGCATTAATTATTTTGTCATGTCTGTAAAAAACTCTTTCCGAATAGTATTATTTACTTTGTTTAGTAACATATTAATTAAGGTGAAAATTACGGTACTTGTTAGTTATCCCGTCGACCAAATTACTTTCGCCAAATTGTAAGATTGAATGTCAATAATGGTTGATCGTAAATGTCACATTCACTTAACTTTAAGCAAGTTACACGTGTTTACGTCATCAAGTGAATTTTATTTTGACGTTTTATTTGTATTTTTATTAATGTTATACTAATTTACTTGTTCTTTCGTTATTTAAAGTAACAATTCTGCCAATTTGTATAATTTGGCGATTTATATAATTTGGCAAAACTGGTCGACGGGATAGCTAACAAGTACCAAAATTACTGACAGGAAATAGTGGTAGATATTTGAATAAAACAAAAACCTGATAAATTAGCAAAACTGCAATCCTTCTTTGATCTCATCTCCTAACATTCTTAGCCTCGCGCTTTGTGTATATTTTTACTGTATAACAGAAATATACACGGATTCAGGTTTCTAAGATACATCATAAAAATTATTATGATAAGAGATGATCATACCTGTTGCTAGTGAGGTTTTAAGTGTGCATTATATCATTACTATGTTTTATAATGCATGTTATAGGCAACAAAACCTGTAAATCGTAAAGATTAAACAAATACGATTGTGGTTGGATAATTACAATTCTTTTATGTTTTCTGTTTTCTTTACTTTTTGCCAGGGTTCGTAAATATCGTGATATTTTCGAAAATATCAAAAATATCCGATATTTTGATATATATCCGATATTTTCGATATATATCCGATATTTTCAAAATTGTCAGCTTAATGCTGATTATAAATATTTTTAGACTTAATATAAATTAGAATGTAAAACATATTACATTTAGCATGAAACATAAAACAAATTCTAAATGTCTTTTTTTATTTTTTTATTACAATTTATGATCAAATAATTGAAAACAATTTTCTGTAAAAGTTGCTTTTTCACTCATCAAAACACAGAATTCAGGATTCGGTAAAAAAATAAAAATAAACAACAAATTCCGAAATACAAAATAAATTTATTTTTTCTATTGAAGAATTTGAACATGAATGTAAGTTTGCCTGCTTTTTCATTCGCTAACGTACTGTGCAATTTAGACTGAAGCAAACCAAAACTATAAAAGATTCTAATGCATCTATTGAAGGAGAAGCTTTAAACCCCAATAGCAGAAAATTCTCCAAGTGTCTGCGACAGATCTTTCAGGGACTGAAAATAATCTGCAGGTAAAATGTTACAAATGAACCTTTAATTAATTAATCATTTACTTTTAATGTTTTTAAGCATTTTACTCATTTTTATTAATAATAATCTTAAGTTTTAGTAATAAATAATAAAGAACTAAATATAATATAAAGTTGGAAAAAGATCCAATAGAAAAAAAAATCTGCAAAAGGGAAAAGAAAATCGACGACGCACGTCACCCGTCAGGAACTTTCTGCTACCGGGCTTTAAACAACTGATAAGTCAAATCATCTTTTATGGGTTGTTCAAATTTAATATTATCCCACCAAAATTTTGGTTCAACATTGAAATATTCAGTTTCAAACATAAAGCTTATAAAATTGATTTTTTTTTTTTTTTTACTAATATCCAATCGCCAATTAACCTCTTTATCTCCTTCTAGCAGGTGCAATGTACAAAAAGAATTGAGACAGGCTAGGCAGGTATTGTTCAAAAACATAGCAGGTACAGTTCAAAACTAGTTTTTGGAGTGTAGGGAATATTTTGTGAGCTATTATTTTTTAGTTTTTATTTACAGATGGGCTAATTTTTAATAAGAGTTGAAGAATTCATTTATGCTTCTTTTGACTGAAAATATTTTAAAAATAAATATAAGATATATGAAAATATCAAGAAATACGACATTTAAAAAATAAATATCAAATGTATGAAAATGAAAATATCGAAAATATCAAAAACCTTGATATTTTGAAAATAAATATCGGATATATATCATGATATATATCAAGATATATATCCATTGATATATATCAACGAACCCTGCTTTTTGCTATGGAAAAAATATTTTTTACACAAAGTTAAATAGGGATAGTTTTTTATTGCATTAAAAAGGACAGATTATAATGGTACTCGTTATTATAAGTACTAAATATGATTTTAAAAATTGGGTTGTGATTGATAGATGTAATATTCTTTCTCTCTGTTAAAAAAAATCAGTCTAGTCGGAAAATTATTTTTGTTCTTTTATTTTTGGAATCCATATTTTTCGTTACTATTCCAGTTGGCAGGGTTGGAAAAAAACAGGGTTTTTTTGGTTTAAACCGGGTTTTTTAAAATATAATTTCCTATTGTATACGGATGCATATCTGTTGATAAAATAAACATTTTTGGATATTATGTAAGTAATATAACTTCAGAAAATATTTAAATTAAATAATTACAGTCAATTATATAGAAAATTGAAATCATTTCTAATTTAAACATTATTAGTAACACCTATGTCTTATGTTCAAAGTAAACTGCTCTACACAGTGAAACATTGATACCTTGAAAATCGTATGAAGAATCCTTTGATTAATAATATAATAATCAATCAATAAACATTTGATGCAGTTTCATGAATATAATATATTATTCTGTGGTTGCTATTATTATTTTTTTTTAAATATCCAAATACTTCTGGTTATTTTGTTTTCTGAGTGATAACTCCAAGTGTCCAAGTCAACATTTTTGGCCATTAGATTCAGCAACTAACAGAAAAGATTGATTGGTATTACTGAAATGCTATAAATAGCATTCAATTTTTCCAAGCCGTGTTATTCAATTTGATATCTTAAGTTACTCTATAAATTCTTTAAGGATAATCTTCCCTAATCCCAATCCAGATAATTTTCTTTTACAACTTAACCAAAATCTTAAAGATCATTGTATTTTGTTATTAACTGCTGTAAATAATCTGCATTTTTTAAATGAAAATATTTTATGCTATCTATTTTATCTTTTCTAATTTCACATGTTTTAAGGAAAATCTTTAGAGTACCAGATATGTTCATCAGCACATGCTAATTTTCATTCTACATGCATAGAAACATGACCTAGGCTCATTATGTCTCATGTTGACTGCTGAGATGAAGTGTTAAAAGTAGAAATTACTTCTATCTATAATTTAAAACAATTAAATTACAAAAAAGAGAAAATATTATATTAGACTTTTTCTAAAAAAACCAAATGGTTTTTTTGACAAAAAAACCAATTGGTTTAAACCATGGTTAAAACCACTTGGTTTAAACCGTGCCAACCCTGCCAGTTGGTTCAATAAAAAGAAACAATGAGTTAAGGGGAAATACAATAAAATTTTAATATAACTGAAATTATCTTATATAATACTTGAGAACACCCAGTAATAAGCAATCAATATTCTGATAACTTATAAAATTGATATGTAAAAAGTTTTTTCTGCAACTAAGTACATATAGCACAAAATTAGCACTCGCCAGGCGTCAAGTAACACTTAAAACGTGGCGATTAACTTTATTGTGCTCACTCGCCAAACTCAATGGGCACCACTCGCCAAACGCGATGGTTGAAAGATCGATGCCAGGGAGGAAAGTGTTGAAATTCGTTCGGAATTCTCGGCGTCTAAATCGGCGATTCTCCCGAACGTAAGAAAAGAAAGTAGCAGGGGTGATTCCGTCTCGAATTTTCCGAAAATTTAAGGCATTCGGTTCGAAAAAAAAAAAAAAACGGTCATCAGTCCGAAAATTCGGACATAAAAATATCGCTAGTTTCGATATGGTCGCCGAAAAAAATCAATTTCGTCAATCGTTCGTAGAAAAAAATCACCAATTCCGTCAAAGAATCTCGAAAAAAAGTGAATTTCGCCCAAGGACCACGTAAAAAACGCGAATTACGTCAAAACATCGGAGAAAAAACGCAAATTTCGTGAAAAGATCGCGAAAAAAACGCAAATTCCGACAAAGAATCGCGAAAAAAAATCACAAAATTCTTCAAAGTATCGCGGAAAGATCGCGAAAAAAACGCAAATTCCGACAAAGAATCGCGAAAAAAAATCACAAAATTCTTCAAAGTATCGCGGAAAAACGCAAATTTCGTGAAAAGATCGCGAATAAAACGCAAAATTCGTGAAAAGATCGCGGAAAAAACGCAAAATTCGTGAAAAGATCGCGGAAAAAACGCAAAATTCGTGAAAAGATCGCGGAAAAAACGCAAAATTCGTGAAAAGATCTCAGAAAAAACGCAAATTTCGTGAAAAGATCGCGGAGTAAACGAAACTTTCGTGACAAAATTGCGGAAAAAACGCAAATTTTATCAAAAGATCGCGAAAAACTCAAATTTCGAGAAAAGATCGTCGAAAAAGCCGCAAATTTCGTGAAAAGATATCGGAAAAACACAAATTGCGAGAAAAGATCGTCGAAAAAGCCGCAAATTTCGTGAAAAGATCGCGGAAAAAACCGCAAATTTCGTGAAAAGATATCGGAAAAACACAAATTGCGAGAAAAGATCGCGGAAAAAACCGCAAATTTCGTGAAAAGATCGCGGAAAACACAAATTTCGAGAAAAAACGCCAATTTCGACAAAGAATCGCGAAAAAGAATCACAAAACTCTTCAGAGTATCACGAAAAAAAACGCAAATTTCGTGAAAAAATCGCGAAAAAAACGCAAAATTCGTGAAAAAATCGCAGAAAAACGCAAATCGCGAAAAAGAATCACAAAATTCTAAGGTATCGTGGAAAAACGCAAATTTCGTGAAAAGATAGCGGAAACGCAAATTTCGTGAAAAGATCGCGAAAAAACGCCAAATTTGTGAAAAGATCGCGGAAAAACGCCAAATTCGTGAAAAGATCGCCGAAAAAACGCAAAATTCGCGAAAAAATCTCGGAAAAAACGCAAATTTCGTCAAAAGATCGCGGAAAACAAATTTCGAGAAAAGATCGCGGAAAAAACGCAAGTTTCGTCAAAAGATCGCAGAAAAAACACATTTCGAGAAGAGATCGTGGGAAAAAACGCAAATTTCGTGAAAAGATCGCGAAAAACGCAAATTTCGTGAAAAGATCGCGGAAAAACGCAACTTTCGTCAAAGGATCGTGAAAAAACGCAAATTTCACGAAAAGATTGCGGAAAAAACACAAATTTCATCAAAAGATCGCGGAAAAAACGCAAATTTCGTCAAAAATTCTTGAAAAAAAAATGCGAATATTTTCAAAGAATGGCGAAAAAAACCCCACAAATTTCGTTAAATGATTACAAAAAAAAAACACAATTTTGTGAAAAGATCGCGGAAAAAACGCAGATTTCGTCAAAAGATCGCGAAAAACGCAGATTTTCCAAAAGGTCACAAAAAAGTGAATTTCGTCAAAAGATCGCGGAAAAAACACGAAATTCGTTAAATGATCACAGAAAAATGCACATTAGTTACCGCCGAAGGGGGGTGTGGTCCCCCTCTGCTGTAACCTTTCTGAAAATTTCCTGTGAATTTATTTCATTGCAATTAATAGTAAAAATAAAATTTTTCAGTTGAGTGTAATCATATTGAATGGTAAGTAATATATATTAGTAAATTACAATGTTGATAGTTAGAAGAAACACAATTTTGTATGGAGCGTACATAACTTTGTTACTGGCCAGTGCTTAAAAAAAAATTGGCCAGGGAAAGAAATCAGTGTACTGGCCAGTGGGTAAAAATGTTAATTTTGACCTATACTACTAAGCTGTTATGTAACTTATTCCAGATATGTCCATACGGACAGATTAAAATCGTAGGATGAACAATGTTGAAAGAGAAATTAGAAAGGATATAATATTTGAGGAAATTTTAGTACATGTAAGTGCATAAAATAAAGAGAACAATTTTTTAAAAAAATTCTCCAAATAAAACTTGTTGAATTAGAATTTTGAAAAGCTAGCTGCTATTTAAAATAGTGCTTATTCATGCAGAAATTAATGCATATGTTATTCATAATACTGTTTTAATAGTGAGAAATGTTTAAAATGACTTTGTGTGATTTTAAATGAATGTTTATGAGAAATAAAATAAGACTTGTATTATTAATACCCCTTAAAATTAGTTAATAAAATATATAACTAAGCAACCATTGCCATTTTTAATTATATAAAGCAGTAAAAAAAAAAAAAAAAAAGGATGTTAAGGTCAGTGTAAACTAGAGAAAGCAACTGGTATGATCTTTTATTCCAATATTAATGTCTTCATTATTGAAAAATTGGGTTATATTGATTTCTACCTCAATTAAATGTCTTTAAAACTAATTAAAAATGTGTCATTTATAATTAAAATGCTTCACTGTATAAAAGCCAATTTTGGCCAAAAAAATCTGGTTAAAAGTAATAAAAGCCACCGGCGTGGCTTTTTTAAATTTTAGCCGGCTTTTGTGCAACCCTGGCGGGAAAATACGACATCTGTTTCGTTCTGTTCAACTATTGCTATCTACATTGGAATGTCTCTTAGAATTGCAAGCTAGTCTTAAATTAGATTGAATAATTTATGAATTACAATTATCAGTAAATCAAAGCTGATGCTTAGTTTTTAATTTTTTATTTATCCAAGGATTAAAATTAAAATCAGGATGCTGGGATTCACACCTAAAATGTTGAAATCCTGCCCAAAAGAATTTCATTGGTGCAGCTAGAGAATAAGTTCCCTTGTGGGCCAGGTGTAACCTGATCTAAACCTGTAAATTCTATTTAAAGTCAACACGGAATATTTTAACCCAAAACCCACAACCAAAGAAAATTGATCCACATTTTTATGTAATATGGTAAAAAAATAATCTATAATCATATATCTAATGTTGATTTTATCTTTTATGCTTAAAAATGAACATGTAAAGACTCATTCATATTAAAATATATAGTTTTTCTTCTGAAACAATATTCTGGACTTTCATATTAAAAAAAAAAAAGGGTTAACTCAAAACTGATCCGCAAGAATCAAAACCTAACCATAATTTGAAACAATTAGTTTTAAGTTTGAAGAATTAGAAGTCAACCTGATCCACAATGAAAAGATTTGCCAACCTGAACCTCAGGTTGGGTGCAGGTAAAATGGGAGTGTTGTTAAGTAAATAAATAAACATTAAATTTCTATTTATTGATGCTGTGAAAAATATTTAACTCCACAGGGGTAGTACTTGTCGTGAAATTCCTGAAAAATGAAAAAACGTTCTGAAATTCCTGAAATTTCGCAAGTTTTGTACTATAGCACTAACAGTCATTATATTTCCGAATATATATATATATATATTTTTGGCGCAATTCCGCAAATTATTGATTTTTGAAAAAAATCCACAAAATCTGTATTTTGAAATTAATAGGTTCATAGGAGAACCAGAAAATAGTGCAATATTTTGTCATCTGATGATGAAAAACTCTTAAATTTCGTCAAGTGGTTGCAGAAGAAAAAAATCGGCAATTTGTCAATCGGACAGGAAGGAAAATCGCGAATTTCGTTAATCGGTCGTCGAAAAAATTGTGATAGTCTTGTAAAAAAATTGTGATAGTCAATCATTTACTAAATCTCACAGAGATGCCACTTTTCCATTTTTTGATGGATTTCCACTTTTTTTGCTTTTTTAAAAATCGATCAGCAGTTTCCGCGGAATCTTGAAAACAAACAATTCGCGTTAATGTATCGCTGCAAAAAAAGACTGAGAATTTCGTCAAACGGTCCAGTAACGTTCGCTGAAAAAAATCAGGAATTTCGGCAAACGATCGGAGAAAAAAAACACTAAATTCGGCAAACGATCGCGGAAAGAAATCGCGAATTTCGGCAAATGATCACGGAAAAAACCTCGAATTTCGGCAAACTATGTTGGGGAAAAAAACCCCACGAATTTCGGGAAATGATCGCGGGGAAAAAAGTACGAATTTCGCAAATGATCGAAAGAAGAAAAAAAACGTGAATTTCGGCAAACGATCGCAGAAAAAATCTGGTTTCGACAAACGATTGAGGAAATATACACAAATTCGGCAAACGATTGAGGAAAAATACACAAATTCGGCAAATCCTTGTAGAAAAAAATGTGAATTTCAGCAAACGATCGCGAAAAAAAAAATCTGGAATTTTGGCAAACGATCGTGGGAAAAAATCTCGTATTTTTGCAAATGATCGTGGGAAAAAATTCGCGAATTTTGGCAAACAATCACGGAATAAACCTCGAATTTCGGCAAACTATGTCGGGGGAAAAAAAACCCCACGATTTTCAGCAAATGATCACGGGGGAAAAAAGTGAGAATCTCGCAAATGATCGAAGGGGAAAAAAAACGTGAATTTCGGCAAACGATCGCAGAAAAAATCTAGTTTCGACAAACGATTGAGGAAAAATACACAAATTCGGCAAATGATTGTAGAAAAAAATGTGAATTTCAGCAAACGGTCGCGGAAAAAAATCTGGAATTTTGGCAAACGATCCTGGGGAAAAAATCGCGAATTTTGGCAAAAGATTACGAAATTCGTCAAACGATCCGGGGGAAAAAAATCTTGAATTTCAGAAAACGAGCGCGGGAAAAAAATCATGAATTTCAGCAACCTGTAGCAGAAAAAAACACTAATCTCTGTAAAGGATCGCGGAAAAAAGTGCGAGTTTTGTCAAACAATCACGAAAAAAATGCAAATTTCGGTAAAAAATCACGAATTTCGACGAACGATTGCAAAAAAAAAGTAGTATGCCAGGTAAATGTGTCTTGAAATATCGATAAAAGTATGTCCTGAATTATCACCTAGGACCAGTACTACCTCTGACTCCATAGTTTGGTACAGATGTTGAAGGAGTACCGGGGTGGGGCTTCTTTTTGGTACCAGAATGATAATTTTTTGCCCTTTTGCTATGAATATAGGGGAAGGTGGGGCACCTTGGGACGTTTTTCAGTAAATAATTTTTCTAAATTTTATTAATATTTATTCTTATTTTAGAACCAATTAGATATAAAGTATAAACATTTCTGCATCAAATAAACCTCATAATAATCTAATATCTCACATAGGAAAAGAGTGAAAACAAAACAAAAAAGCCAGGGGCAGGTTAGAACACTAGCTTTAATCAAAAATACATGTAAAATTTTATATTTAATTGATAAACAAAGCTTTATTTATAAAGCTTTATTTCAGCATTGAAACATTTTAATAATTTGAATTGTAACATGTTTTCATTAACAGATCTTGTATTTGATGTGAAAAAAATGGTGTTCATCAAATTCTAATAAAACACATCTTTGACCTATTTTGTTTTCAGGAGTGCCAAGTTTTAAAAGAATATCTGTTTGATACACAAATGAGCTATCATGTTTATCAGGATTAAAAAAAAAAAAAAAAAAAAAAAAGACAACTCTAGATCTCGTCTTCTCAAAATGGATATCTCATACTCGCTGCTGTCCTCAACATTTTGAACATGCCCTACAAATACAACAATGCTTTGTTTTCCTGCAAACTTTGCCAATATACACTATCCCACAGTGGGTTTACCTTTAGCCTTTAAGTTTCTGGACTTATCTTAAGTAAGTTTGCAGCCTGTAGGAAAATCAGCATCACATGAACAGTTGAATTCATCACTACTGCCATTACACAAATCATTTATATTTGTTTTCCTTCCAGGGGTAATTTTCATCAATTTTGCTAGCACAACTGTCTCATCCTCACTGCTTGATGAAAATTCTAATTGGTTGTGTACTTTTTTCCTTCTGTAAGCTGCATTTGGTCTTTACAGCATTTTTGGACATGTCCCAAGGTGCCCCACAACTGAGTGTCCCAACCTGCCCCACCTCGCACAAACAAAAACTTTAAAACAGTTAAGCTTAGCATTGCAGTCTATTTTTTAACCTTAAAATAACAATAAATCAATGTTTTTTCATCACAACATGCCCCCACTTGTATTATTTCATTTCTTTAATAAAAAAAATATTTTTCAAAACACACATAAATGTTACTCAACCTCATTCAAAACAAAAATAATGGTATTATTTGTTGCCAGCAAACACCAGTGATTCCAAAACACATGGAAGAGTAGATTGTAGTATCCTATATTGGCACTTATGTGTGCTAATTTTTAACGGCAAAATTAAGCCTCAAAATTGAGATGTCCCAAGGTGGGCCATGTTCCAACGTACCCCACCTTCCCCTATATAGAACCTGCATATAACGATTATTTCAAACTCACAAAATTAGGATTAGATTTTTCACAAATGTAAAAAATCTTTTCACAAAAACAGGACCTTATGAGAAAAGTCTGGACAGACCCCTGCAATTAGTTGATCTTCAAATGTTATGCTTGAAAGTATTTATCGTCAGCAGTAAGTTGACTATTTTGAAAATATCGTTTATATATCGAAAATATCAGAGATATATCCGAGTATCGGATATTTTTGATATTTTCAAAAATATGATAGTTACAAACCCTGCACGTGCACACAATACAATCAACAATTTAAGAATATTTCTGATAATAGTCAAAGAAGCGCACCTACTTACCTACTCAGAATCAAAGGAATACCCAAAATTCCAAGGATTCTAAATTTTTCACTGTCACTCAAAAGTCCAGAGTATTGTTTCAGATTGGATGGAAAAAAAGTTGGATGTGAATCGATATCTTTTTAATGAAATTAATGTATTTCAGTTACAGGCATATTATTTTATTTCAACCAGTAGGTAAATTATTTGCTAGTTTGTTTGTAATAAAGAGTGACTTATCATTGTAATTGTTTTAATTTTGAAGTTTTTTCATTGCTACAAAATGCATTGCTTTCTTCTTAGATTTCAGGCAACTGTTATTGAAAATTTAAATTATCTATGTAATTTTTTTTAAAAACTTTGATATGTCTTCTCTGAATTTGTAGTTGCATGTTTGCTGTAATATATATATATATATATATACTGCTTTAATTTAATTAAGTTTTCTTTTCTTGCTTTATGGTGTGGGCATGCTTTTGGGTCATTCTCCAGATAGTGTTAATTTTTGAGATTAGAAAAACAGAATTTTTTTTTTTAAATAAAAATAATTTTAATGGTAGATTATGATAACACTTACCTTTTACTTGCTAACTATGCCAACCGTCAAGATCATAGAATAATGTTTGTAATTAAAATTAAATATTTAAAAAATTATGTGTCCACGGACATGACAACTTTTATCACGGACATGATGAATTGTTACTAAATGAAAACAAACACATATTTTAACTTATATTTATGTAATATTACAAAGTTACATTATTTGTTTTGCTTGATTACAAATAGTATTTTATTTTAGATAATTAGCTAGTATTTATGTAAATATATTAGGCAATTTTAGAATTACATAACGAGTGAGATTTTAAAATTCAGCACATATTTTTAAATTCACTAAAACTGGTATTAAAAACATATTGATGGCGATTATTTACAGTTGGTGTAAATAAAATATGCACTATGTCACTTTTTTCAACTAAGCAAATGTCATCTTCATCAGGAAATATGAATTTGCCTTCTCCAGATTTCCTTAAAAATTTAACTTCAAGTTCATCCTTTTGAATAGTTACTACTATTCCTACATAATGCCTGACCATCTTCTTTTGACTGAATTTGACTATAACATAGTCATTTTCTTTAATTTGAAGTTGAGATTCATCTTCATCACTATATATATCAAATGTTTTCTGACAAGATCTTGGTACAATAACATCTGTTTCAATTTTGACCTGATTAATGATATAGTGGGGGCAATGGTTTTGAGAATGACATAATATGCAGGTGAGGCGTCTAGCTTCAATGATGTTTGTGGTACTTGCACACCATCGTATTTCGTGCACTTTTAAAATGCCTTGAAATGTAGGGAGAGTCAACGGAATATCTTCAAACTCTGAGATTTCACTCTCGGTGACTCTGTAAATATTGATTCCTGTACAATTTTCTTTCAATTGGGTTAAAAGGACATCAATGTTGGGAATGTCAATTCCTCGTGCCACAATGTTGTCAGCTTGTCTTTTGAGGCACCCCCCAATGCCATCTGGGGAACCTTTCCCATGTCCAGCTTCTGAAAAGTGCCAGTGAAGGCTGCTAACATTGAGCTCTTTAGCTAAAACTTTTACAGCTAAGACAAACATTTTTCTGTTCCGGTATTGACTGGTAGGTCCATCACTCAAGAAATGTATTTTTTCTAAGTTTGGAACAGTCTTCTTGATTTCCAACAAAACAGGTCGTAAATGAGCACAGATAGCTGGGGCATTATGTCTACGATCTTCAGACAAGGTACAGAATGATTTGGTCTTTAAAACTCCTTCTGCATCACAATGATATAAGATGGAAGTGTGTAATGAAACCTGATCCCGTGACCCTCCAAAATGAAATGACTGTATTTCCTCACTAAATTTGCAATTATAATTTTCGGAAAAGTCTACATGCAAAAGTGCTTCATTTTCCTTCAAACTAGATTTTATGTGTTTTATTGCTGAATATTGATGTTTAACGTTGCTTGTATGACGAGCAAATTTTTTTATCAATTGTTTGTACACGAACACAAGTTGTTTTTTTGTGCTTGTAATTTCCCTCTTCGTCGTTTTCTTACACATCTTATGGGCACCTCTAATATTTATTTCCACATCTTTCGTAATCCACTGTTGATAAACAACTGTGTCCTTTTCTTCATATTTTTGAAACGTTACATCCTTTTCTTTGCATTTAATGCATATTCTTTCCAAACATTTTTCTTCCATTTTACCATCACAAGTCATGGTTTATAAGACCTCATCAGGAGTTTTTTCTTTTATTATGCTTAAGTTATGTAATTTCATCACAACTAATGTTGTATTGGTATGTATCTTGCATAAGCAAGTTTCTCTGTTTTTGTAATCTGGTACAATTATCCAATATGGTCTTAGCTTACAAAATTCAGAATAGCTTAAATTTTTATGTTCCTCATAACAAGATACAAATTTTTTATGCAAATTTTTAAGTGAATCGTTTAAAAATCGTTTTTGGATTTTAATTTTGTTTCTTGTTATAGTTTCTTTTTTTCCTGCGCACTGTCTGCTATTTTCATCTTGTTCCAAAAATTCAGTCACCTTCTTATGTATTTTCAACTTTTGCAGTGAGGAGGGTTTATTTTGATCATCTTTAGTTTTTATAAATCGGTAAGAAGTCATAGATGCAATGCGAGATATACATCTGTATTTTTTAATAATTTTTCCACTGAGCATCTTTAATAGATATCTTTTGTTCTTTAATTTTCTTTCTTCTGAGAAATTCTTAGTCATCTGTTTTCGTAAAACTTCACCAAATATCAACTGTTTCTTTACTTCGTTTGAACATATTTGCCACTTAAGCATTTTTGATATCTTTTTCCTTGGTGTCAAATCTAAATCTTTAACCTTATTCGTTCTTTGGAGTCGTTTGCGGTAAGTGTTCACTCTTTTCTTTAACTTTTCATTTTCTGTTTTAAGATTTTGTATTACTGCTTTTAACTTATCCTTGTTTTTCCTTCTGATTTTCTTTCCACTTAAAACTCTTGATGTGGCAAGAGTGAGATTAGGCTGAGGCGAATTTAAACTTGGGCTAGAAGGAGGTGTAGTTTCTTCCAAATGTTGTGACAACTCATTATTAATTTTTTGCTTGTCGCGATATGTCTTTGAGCACTTCTTCTATTGCTTCCGTAACTTTCTTTTATCTCGTTCTGACATTTCATTAATTGATTTTCTTTGCATTTTCTTTCTTTCTCTGTCTTTCTTTTTTTTTCTCTTCATACTCTTCAGGATTATTTTTCAATTTTTCCCTGGCACGCCTCATGCTGAGTTTTTTCGCTTCCCTCCTCTGTGCAAGAGACTTTTCAGACTGCTTTTTCTTTTTAACTGGAGCCATTTTATCAACTAAAAACCGAAAAAATCAAATAAACTAGTTTCATAGCCATAAAGTATAAGTTAATAATACTGAAGTAGTTATGTAATAAGTTGACTTAAAATTTATAAGTTTGGTTATTTAAAAATAAACAGGTTTCAGCTTAGAAAATATTAAACTTTTTATAGTTATGGAGTTGTTTCCCTCAAAAACTAATCCAATATTGAAGGTTGCTCACAGGAATACACAACTAAAAGAATATATTTAAAAACCTTTTTCACTATTGTAAGTTGTAAAATAAAATAAATAAAAAAGATAGTTTTCTTGTCACAGTCATAAAAATGTAATTTTTTACTGTAAAAAAAAAAAAAAAAATTAAATGGTTTCCTTTTATTTCTATAAATATTTATTATGTTAAATTACGAAAAACAATAAGATAAAAACATTTTGTTTTCAAATCAAAACTTGTTATCATGTCCATTGCCTGATCATCATGTCTGTGGACAAGCTGTGACCATGGAAATGATGTCCACGGACATGATGAAAATTGATTTAAACTGCTTAAAAACCATGTGTATCAACATCAGAACATCAAAACAGTCAGAATGAGCTTTAGACAGCTTTTACTTTATTTGTGATAAAAAAAAATAATAAATAAATTATTATATACTTACATGTGCTTGTCCACAGATATGATGGTATGATCTTTACAAAACCAAACTTTTCACTTTTAATAGCAAATAATTAAAATATTTCAACAGGCAAAGAACTTATCACTTCACAAATCATTCAAGATGGCTGAACACTTTCTTCTTCCACCAATGTTGACTGATGCTACCACCTGTTGAGCTTTTTAGAAACTATTAAAAATTTGTCCACACATATGTTTTTTTGTGGGACACACATCTTTTATTAAATAAATAAATACTTTTAAGAAAAAAAAAGTGGTTTAATAATTTTATCCTCTTTTTTAACTGCTATATAAACAAAAAAAATCAGTTTGAAGGTATAATTTTTTTTATTATATATTTATATGGCAGATAAAAAGTAAAACGTTAGGGTGAGACAGTCCACGGACATGATTTGTCATGTTCTGTGGACACATAATTTCACTAAAAAAATATTTTTTTTGCTAAACAAACATTATGTAATGTCAAGATGAACTTTATAATTACCAATTAAATCAAAAAAATATTAACTCTTATGTAAAATAAAATAAAAATTGCATGAGACAAAGATTTTAACGTTTTGTGGAGAATGACCCTTTTGTGTTTGTTTAGTTTGTTATTGTAATGAGCTGCTTGTTGTAATGTACTGCACTTCTATTTTCTTGCCTGCTGCACAGTTTCTCTTTTTCCTTCCTTTAGATAGTTTTCAGTATACATACAGTAAAAATAAAAAGAAAAGAAGTTTACAACATGCTAAAAAAAATATAAGGAAAAAAAGGAGTATTGACCCTATAACTGGAGGTTAGTAGTTGTTGGTACTAAAGTAAGTTTATGTAATTATTTAACTACAGTGCCGGGTTGAAGGTATATGGGACTCTCAAACTATTTAATTTGCATCTATTTTTATTTGCGGAAGGTAAAAAAACACTGTTGGGAGCACCTTAGCATAGCACCATTAAACTGTCCATGAATATGGGGCAGATCCAAGGCAGTGATAGAAATTGGGAAGTAAAAGGTAGGCGTCAAATGACGACTACTATAAAAATCTTAGGCGTCAAATTAAAATTTTTAGTTGCAATTTCTAAAATTCGTTTTTAACAGTACTGTAATACTGTATGCTACTTTTTAGAATAGCCCAAATACTTTTTTTTTAATTATTATTATTGAACTAATCTCTAAGATTATTATAATTGAAGCAATTGTAAAACTGATGTAAAAAGCTTTTCTAATTATTGCTATATTTAGAAATTAATAGAAAAGTGCAGTTAATCTGTACAACAAAATTAAAACTTGGTAACTTCTTAGCAAAACAAAAACAAAATTTTATCCAGTACTGATAATCATGGTTGAATTTGGTAAAAAAAAATTGAATCAGGGAGTGATTCTGAGTAAAAAAAAAAAAAAATCTGAAATTCACAGAGGAATTTCTGAAAGGTTTCAGCAGAGGGGGAAAGGTTGGGAATCCCCCCCCCGTCATAGTTATGCGTTTCTTCCGCGATCTTTTGGCGAAATTTGCGTTTTTTTTTTCGTAATCAGTTGACGAAATTTGAATTTCTTCCGCGATTCTTTGAGAAATTAACGTTTTTTACGCGATTCTTTGACGAAATTAGCATTTTTTTTGCAATCCTTTGAAGAAATTTGCGTTTTTCCGCGATCCTTTGAAGAAATTTGTGTTCTTTTCCGCGATCCTTTGGGGAAATTCGTGTTTTCCGCGATCCTTTTGCGAATTTTGCGTTTTTTCCGTGATACTTGGCGAAATTCCCGGTTTTTTTCGCGAACCTTTGAATAAATTTGTTTTTCGGCTATCCTTTGAAAAAAAATTGTGTTTTTCTCGCGATCTTATAACGAAATCCTCGTTTTTATGCGTTCCTTCGACGGAATTTGCGTTTTTGTCTGTGATCCTTTGAAGAAATTTGCGTTTTTTCTGTGATTCTTTAACGAAATTCCTATTTTCTCCGCGATTCTTTGGTGAAATTCCTATTTTTTCCGCGATTCTTTGGTGAAATTCCTACTTTTCCGCGATTCTTTGGTGAAATTCCTATTTTTTCCGCGATTCTTTGGTGAAATTCACATTTTTCCGCGATTCTTTGGTGAAAATCCCCTTTCTCGCGATTCTTTGGCAAAATTTGCGTTTTTCCCGCGATTCTTTGACGAAATTCGCGTTTTTTTTTTGCGATTCTATGCCGAAATTTGCATTCTTTCCGCAATACTTTGGCGAAATTAGCCTTTTATTTGAGATTTGTTGGCGAAATCCGCGTTTTTCTGCGTTTCTTTGACGAAATTCGCTTTTTTCTGCGTTTCTTTGACGAAATTCGCTTTTTTCTGCGTTTCTTTGACGAAATTCGCGTTTTTCTGCGTTTCTTTGTCGAAATTCGTTTTTTTTCCCGCGATTCTTTGCAGGAATTGGCGTTTTTTTCACGATCTTTTGACAAAATTGGCGACTTTTTCAGCAAACGATTGGCGAAATTGATTTTTCGCGACCATTTGTCGAAATTCGCTACATTTCTTATGTCCGAATTTTCGGACTGATGACCGATTTTTTTTTTAATTTTCTGTACCAAATGTCTAATAAATATATTTTTAAAAAGCTAGGCGTGAAATTTGACGACCGAGAATAATTTTGTAGTCGTCAAATGCAGTTATTTAGTTCCGTTTGACGACTAACGACCGCTAATTTCGTCAAAGAATCGTGGGGGGGGGGGGGTGTAAAATTTGTCAAAAGATCGCGAAAAAAAACCGCATATTTCGTCAAAGGATCGCGGAAAAAACACGGTTTCATCAGAGGTCCCGGAAGAAAGTGAATTTCGACACATGATAGTAAAAAAACCCCGCATATTTCGTCGCAAGATCGCGAAAAAACGCGGCTATCGTCAAAGAGCCTCCAAAAAACACAAATTTCGCCAAAAGATCACGAAAAAACGCAAAGTTCGTCAAAGAATCGTGGAAAAAAAAAACTCAACTTGCGTCATGAGATTGCGAAAATACGCGGATTTCGTCAAAGGGTCACGGAAACAATGGGAATTTCGTCAAAGGGCGGCGGAAAAACGGAAATTTCGTCAAAGATTCGCGGAAAAGTGTGTATTTTGTCAAACGATCGCGGAAAAAATGCGAATTTCGTCAAAAGGCGGCGGAAATGCGAATTTCGTAAAACGGCCACGAACCCCCCCACCCCGCGCGCAAATTTCGTCAAAGGTTCGCGGAAAAAATATAGCGGTCTTTTTAGAAAACAGCACACATACAAACATCAATGTTTATTGTTATAGGTATAGTTTTTAGTCTGAAATAATATGCTGAACCAACTTTTGAAAAATCGGGTTAACCCGAATCCAACTTACTGGAATGTACACTCAGCCTGAAATGGACCAGAACTCAAAACAGAGTTAACCCGACCTGCAACAAAAATAATTAGTGTCGGGACATGATCCCCACCCCCTCCCCCATAACCTTTCAGAAAATTTGCTGTGAATTTCAGATTTTTTTTTTTTTTTTTTTTTTTTTTTTTTTAACTCCGACTCCGAATTACCACCTGGGTTCACTCACGTTTTTGAATTGTATCGAATGCAATGGTCAAACGTTAATCTGTGGCAGAATAAACAAAACTGGTGTGAGTCAGTGTGAATGAATACGGACTTGTGGGTGTTAAGTTTTTCGAAAACAACTGATAGAACGCACTGAATCCCATAGAATAAACTGGTAACAGTGATCCCCCCCCCCCCCTTTATCTGCTTTTATGTTTTTATCCCTTCGCAATTTTTCTGCAGTTTTTTATTTTATCTTAATGCAAATTTGTTTTCTGCCTCAAAAGTAATTGTTTTCCTTGTGTTAGTTATTTTAGCTTGCTATAAAATTTTTTCTGCTTGCAAAAACAGTTTTTGTCCGAGTGAGTGCCGTTTTTTTTTTTTTTTTGCTGCTACAAAATATGTTTTTTTTCTGGCTGCTACAAAATTCGTTTTTTGCTGCTACAAAAACTGATTTTTCTGCTACAAAATTTATTTTTGCTGCTACAAAAACTGCTACAAATTATTTTAAGTGAGTGTGACCCCTGATTTTTAGTACGGTTTCTAAAGGATTTAAAAAAATGCAAATATTGTAGGTGGTAGGGGGGGGGGGATTTCTGGCAACAGCTTATTATTTGAAATTAAAATTATTGTCTGATACTTTCAATTTTATTCTTCCTTCAAAATGACACATAAATAAGCTGTGGATCCAGATATACATTTTTGCTCTTTCCGAATATAAATATTCTTATTCAGCAATTAAAAAACATGGTGAAATGCAAGGTATAAAAATTTCTAATTATAAAATAAGCAACATTATTAATCAAAGAGGGAAAGCCCGTCAATCAGCCTTTTTTCTTTGAAAGAAGACTCCAAATATGAATGTACCCAAAAAAGGGTTCTCAGTATTCAAATGTTTCTAAAGTGAAATCTCTAGCAACAAGAGAAAATTTTCCACCCCAGATATCAATTGCAAAGTCTTTAAATACATCTTAGAAACATACAAAATAATAAACAATGATTTATTTACTGCCTCAAAAGCTTAAAAAAAATAATAATGTTCACCGTCTCTTGCTGAGGCATGTCATTCGACGCAAGACATTTGTAGAACGCTGTTTGAAAGAAAACAGTTTAGCAGGAGATAAATAAAAATACGTTGTTACCCTTAATGAAGCACGTGTTTATGTAAATGGAATAAAAAAATTTAACGTGGAGAAAAAGATGTCCCAAACCTGGTTCCAAGAATGCAAAGGAAGATTCAGTAAAGGCTTTGTTTGTTGCAGGTTTCGTCTATAGTGGGGAAATTCAAAATAAGATGAGCAGGGGGGGAACTTTAAAATCAACTTCTCATATTCCATGTTAATACGTCCATATTTACAGAAGAAATCCCATTTCTTTAGCCCCGCGACTTTCAAAGAGTGAAAGTTCGTGGAGAGAAACTACACCCGACAGTCACTAGTCATGCATTTTTTGAAAAACTGAAACCTGACACAGATATTGCATATATATCTTTTAAACAGATTCGTGCATAGTGGAAGCTGCCTGACGTCTCTGCTGAAAACAGGTTTCGTAAATATCATATTTTCGAGAATATAAAAAAATATCCGATATTTTCAAAATAGTCAACTTACTGCTGATCATAAACATTTTCAGCCTTAGTATGAATTAGAAATGAAAACTTAATAAACAATATTCCAACCGTCTTTTTTTTTTTTCTTTCTTTTTTCTTTTTTTTTTTTTTAATTTTTTTTTTACTTGCAACAAAACTGAAGATCAACTAATTGAAAACAGAAGCAATTTTTTGCAAAGTTATGTTTTGTACAAAAATATTTTAAATTGATTTTTTTTTTTTTTTTTTTTTTTTACATGGATGTAATGGCTGCTTTTTCATTTCTTAACCTGTTGTACAGTTTAAACTGAACCAAACCAAAACCAAACTAGTCCGACATGGCAATCCCAAAACTTTCTTCTATGTCAGACATGGTAATACTTCCTGAAAAATGCATTATAATAGCGACACCGGTTAGGTGATTTACACCAAAATCTAATCAGCAATAACTTATGTCAACTTTTAATTGAATTTGACGTTTGATGAAAATCCGTGCATTTTGAGATAGAGCGCTATTGCGGAAATCCTGAAAAGTTCTGCGTAGCAGTGGCACCTATTGGGCAATTTATACCAAAAAATTAACAGGATCAATTTATATCAGGGACTAACTGAATCTAAAGTATGATGAAAATTCATGCATTAGTTCTTGAGATACGGCTATTGCGAAAATCGTGAAAAATGCAGCATAGTAGCGCCACCTGTTGGGTAATTTACACCAAAAACTAAACAACACTAATTTATATCCTGGACTAACTGAATCTGAATTTTGATGTAAATATCGTGCATTAGTTCTTGAGATAGAGCTATTGCGATAATCAAGGGTAATGCAGCATAGCAGCGCCACCCATTGGTCGATTTACACCAAAAAGTTATCAGCACCAAATTATATCAAGGACTAACTGAATCTGAAGTTTTCTGAAAATCCGTGCTTTAGTTCTTGAGATATAGCTATTGTGGAAATCGTGAATAATTCAGCATAGCAGCGCCACCTGCTGGGCGATTTATACCAAAAAGTAATCAGCACCAATTTATATCAGGGGCTAACTGAATCTAAAATTTTATTAAATTCCGTTCATTAGTTCTTGAGATAGAGCGCGCAAAAAAATTGTGTCACACACATACAGACATTTTGTAAAAACATGTTTTTCGGAATCTCTGAACCCTAAAACGTGTAAATCCGTCGAAAACCGGATTTCGAAAATTTTTACGTATCCAATACTTTCTTCTTGTAAAGATAGAAGAAAGTAAAAAGATGATTTCCAATGAAGCTGTTAATAATTGGTTATCTAAATTAGACGTTTCATCTTTCAATGACTGTTCTAAATTAATATTATCCCGCATAATATTTGGTTCTACATTTGAAAATTCTGCTTTAATCCTTACCGGCGCGGAGTAATTCTGTTTATAAACTGATGAAATAATGGACTGACACCGCAATTTATAAACGAATTTATTAGAAAATACGAACTTACTTATTTTCATGTACATTATTATAGGAAAATTTTAGTTAAATATTCTTGGTGCCGTTTGTCAGTTTTGGAATTAAAATTAGGTGTCCTTTTTTAAGGACACCGCGCCGGAAAGGGTTAAAAGTAAACTAGTATGTTGTGGCCATCACAAAACTTTCTTCTATATAAATCACGTAAATTAAATCATTTAAATAGTACAAGAAATTACATCAATTTAGCACCAATTCATATCAAAGTATATCTGAATTTTGAAAGAATCAGATACTCCGTTCTGTAACAAAAGTAGTAAAAAATTGTACTTTTCCAGTAAAGCGCCTTAGAGAAAATGGCCTTGGCGAGAGAAATAAATATTCATGCATATTTTTTGTCAACTTGTTCAGTGCTTCAAACAATGATTTTTTTTTTCAAATATTTATACGATTTATTTAATATAAAAAAGCCATTTATCTATTTTTATATACAAACAAAAGTAAATTGCATATAAAGTACAATACAGTATAAAGTCTAAAGTTCGGACACCCAAAGTTCGGAAGTGTCAAAAGTTTGGACTTTCCATGGGCAATATTCAAGAAAGGAGGGAAAAACAAAATTGTTGAACAAAACAAAAAAAGATCTAGAGCAAAGAAGCTTTATTACTAAATCAGAACTTATGTCTATGTAACAGAATAAAATAAATACTTCTTAATGAGAAACCTAAGTTAATAAAGCAACGCACATTGACTGAAACGTTCAATAGTTAAGTTAGAATTTGTTCTTAAATTGTATGTTCCCTTACATAAAGGTTTTTGTTTTACTTTTTATTTTGTTATGATTTATTTAATTAAAATAGTTGTTTAATTTTGTTTTAATAATTGTTATATGCAATTTTTTAATATATGAACGTCATATTTTCCATTTTAAAGTAGTGAAATTTATTTTTCTTTTTTTTTTTTGAAAAGTAGTATTTTTGATGACCCAAAATTCGGAAAAAGCTGAAGTTCGGACTTGGTAAAGTCCCGAGGATTCCGGACTTTAGACTCTGTACTGTAATAATACATTTTATACTAATAAAAGAAAGATGCTTGTGCGCTCAGTTTTTTAATTTTTAATTAATCGAAATGTTAATTAAAAACAGTAATAAGTATCGCAAAATGGCGCGAAAACTCCCAGCGCGGCGGAAAAATCCGAAGCAGTGAATAACCGAAAGTGCAAAAGCGGCCCCCCCTCATCCTGTCTTTCTAAACGCGCATCAGCCGAACGGTTCAAAATATGGACAAACTAAAAGAATACTTTTAAATCTCGTACTTTTTACTTTCGAACGCCACAAACAGCTTTAAAAAATTTTTAACCCTTTCAAAAATTGCTTTGAAAAGAAAAAAAAAAAAAAAAAGTTCGATTTCGCGTTCCGCCACCACTCCTTCTTCGATTTTTTTCGGAGCTCCTATCGGGCTCAGTTTTATAGATACGGAAAAACGAAAAATGTCTGCTTTTTCCGTATACCTTCTTTTCTACGACGCGACGGTGCAATTCTTTTTAAGAAACACCAATTTTAATCCTTTTAAAAAAATGCGCGCGTGGAAGTCTTTTCGCTTTGGACTATAAGAACTATTTTATTTTAAACTAGCTTACCCTCCCGGTGATGAATGACCCTCAAATGAACCTCAAATTTGTATGATTTTATATCTTTAACTCCATTTTGTCTAAATTTATATTTTTAAAGGGAAAAAAATTGCGAAAAAGTATTGAATTGAAGGTCATGCTATTTTGCGTAATTTGACTTTTGAAGTCTGTGCGTACTGAAAGCGAGCGAAACCGCGACGAAACAGTAGGTTTGGTAGCGCAGTATGTGCTATACAAATGTTACACTATGAAATAGTGGTCAAAGGGCTTTTCAGTCATATAACATGAGGGGTGTCGGCAAAATTTTAAAAAGTTCTCGCCCGATAGGAGCTAAGTGGGGGAAGGGGCACGGGAAGTGCATAATATAAATAACTGATCACAGGACTTTCTAACGATATATCGCATGAAGGGTGTCGGCAAAATTAATTCTTATTATGAATTATAAACAATCTGAAAATTTCAAATCAATCGGTTAGTTAGTTTTCCAAATTTTAACAAATTCGCGTTCATTCTCTTAATTCTCTATTCGAAAAAGCATTTCTTTTTCTTTTTAAAAATCGATTTTTTAATATAAAACAAAAAGTTCTGAATAAATTTTTTTTGAAATTTACATATTCTTATTTACTGTCCAAAGATAAGCCTAGATGCATAAGTTTAAAATCTCTAAATGCTGTATTTTTTAAAAAATTGATACCGCGCAAAAGAATGCCAGTATAAAAAGTAGTGCTTTTTTATTCGAGATCACGTGTTACAAACACCTGCACTGTCTGTGAAATATTTCTACAAAATCTTTCTAAGGAAATAAAAGTACTTTTTATAAATCGATTTTTCGAGGATTTTTTGACATTTTGTAACAATACAGAAATGATTTTTAGAATGTCTTAAAAGGGATTTTTTTTTTTTTTTGGCGTCTGGCTGTAGAATTTTCGAGTTTTGAGCCCGGTAGAATTTAAGATCAGCCCTTTTTAAAAAAGCCCAGTACATTTATCGCCCTAGCAGCGCTGTAATTCTATTAACCCCTCCCCCTCTCTTCGAGTTTTCGAAGAAATTGTCTGCGATTTGATAAAAATCTATGCTTTTGTTGAATTATAAATTCTTTTCCATTCTTTTAATTTGAGGTTTTAAATTAATTTTTCAACTAATTGTTAGAATTTTAAAGTTCTGAATCTCAGTTGCATCGTGAGACCTTTTGAGCTAGTTTCATAAAAATTTTGAGCCGTAGATTTTGCTAGCCATCGCGGACACACACACAGACAGACACGCAGAGCGAAACATTCCTTTATTAGTATAAATACTAGCTGACAGTTGTCCGTTATAATAACCTAAAACAAAATTCAAGTATGATTTTATAGCTTTGGAAAATCTTTTAAATGAACCTAGTTTCGCGGCCCCCACTGACTTAGGCTCCAAAGAACCTGTGACTTGGGTCCCCGCTACCTAAGGCATCGTGTACCGGAAGTGCTCCGCACGCACCGGGGACTATCGAATATCTAGCTGCCTCGATAACCTGCAAAAGTCAAGAAAATTTTTATTGACTGGAAAAGTCTGGCTAATTTACAACTTCTGTGGAAAAACTGGAGAAATTTGAAAAATTCGAGAAAAAGTAAGAGAATTCTTAAGCTTCCGAGAAACATTCAGGAAAAATTTTCTGATTATAAATAAAACTAAGGATTTGAAATTGCAATACTAGGAAAATATAACTTTGCTCTTTATAAGTAACCTTAAAAGACTATCTCGACCTTGTATGAAATTTTTGTCTATTCCCTTTCAATCCTTCTTTCTAACTCTGAGATTTTCTATACCAGCTCCAATGAATCGTTGTTTATAGGAATCCTTTGGTGATCCAGTCAGTTCACTTATCTTTGTTTGGGAACTGAACATTTGTTAGCTTAGTTTATTGAATACTAGCTGATCCGCCCTGCGTTGCCCGGGCCCGTGATAATAAACTTAAAAAGAAACCTCAAATTTACATGATTTTACATCTTTAACCCAATTTTCTATGAATTTATATTTTTAAATGGGAAAATTCGCGGAAAATATTGGATTTTTAGTGGTAAAAGCTTTTGTACTAAAAACATGTTCTTGTTTCTTCACGTAGGGTTCTTTCATAGTTAAAGGTCTTGTTGTCCGGACTCTTTAAAAAATTCAGTCGGTTATAAGGATGACTACTTTCCAGCTCGTGTAAAAATTCTGCAAAAAAAAACCCAGTTGATATCTAGTTGTAAAAGAAATATGTGTTCTCGCTTTTTTTTTTTTTTTTTTTTCGCGCGTCGGGTCTCTTACGTAACTATAAAAATAGTTCTGAACTCTCTGGAAATTTAATCGGTTGTAAATATAACTATATTCAAGCCCTCTTTAAAATTTCGTGAATAAATGTGCATATTTAGTAGTGAAAACATGAGCCGAAGGCGAGCGAAGCAGTGTCGAAACACCTCGCTTTTTTTTTTTAGCGTTGTCATCGAAATTCTCAGATTAAAAAAAAAAAAAAAAAAAAAAAAAAAAAAAAACAACAACAAAAAGAATTCTACTCGTCCGAACATTTCGAAACTTTTGTAGGTAATATAAATTCGGTCTGCCGAAATGCCCTAAAAAGATTGTATCGAAAAATAGACGTTTAGCAGACTTTTATAAAACTAAAAACTTTCTGCGCACGCAAATATTAGGTCAAAAACTTTCTGCAAATTAATTCAATGTTTAATAAAATAATGTGTTATATTATTTTGATGATATGAATTAAAAACAGTAGTTTTAAAGTAATTACTATTCAAATTAAAAATTAATTGATATTAATTAAAGAATAATTATTTTAGTTAAAAAAATAATAAAGCTAAAAATCCATGATAAGAAAAGCCGAATTCTTATCAATTATTTTGTCAATGCATTTAGAAACAGCCCAACCCTTAATATTGTAACCTCTTCGCACAAAATGCCAGTCACCCTGTTCACAAAATAATACGGCATTGCTTCTGAAACAACTGAATCATATTTTATAGGGAGAGGTCTATTCATAGGTATCATCATTAAAGAGACTGATGCAGGGATGAAAGTGCATACTAAAGCCATTTTGGAACAGCAAAAATCTGATTTTGGAGCAATAATATCCATTTTTGTAGCCGCAAAAATCTAATTTTGTAACAATAAAATTAAAATTGCTATCTTGAAAATATTTTCACATTTGAAAGAATAATTACTCAGATAAAATTTCTCCACACATTTTGCTAACTCTGGGCATTCTAAACGACCATTGGGTACAGATTGCAAATAATGAAAAATTAGCAGCAGGAAGAGAAAAAAAATCAGTTTTTGGCTTTAAAAAATATTATTTTAAAGCAGCATTTTAACTAATCAGAGAAAAGCCTATGAATACAACATACAGGACTCCCACTCAACTTTTGTAGTTAAAAATGGTAAAGGGGACCATTTTTCTCAAAAAAGACCGTATATTTTACATAAAAAGGAACTTTTAGGGATCTAAATTCAGCAAATCACAAATAAAAATAAACAAAATCTCCGCAACCATTTCACGAAATTAGCGTGTTTTTCGCGATCCTTTGACAAAAT